>JAHPZR010003360.1:0-5000 GCA_019787425.1 Platygyra sinensis | reverse complement strand
GGCTTTGATTTCAAACTATGATTTCGGGCCCGTTAAGTTACCGGGTCTTTCGAGAAACGGGCCCCAGGGCCGCTCGATTAGGGTCTAGGGCGCTAATCAGTACCTGGAGATAACTCCTTAGCTCTCATAAGAAGGAACGTTTCCCAGTCAGCTGCAGCTTGTTTACTAAAAAGTTTCCTTTCATCCGGATTTTGAGACTGACTATGAATCAAACCTCCAGTTACGCTACATGGAATCTTGCTTAACCAGTGGATAGCAAAACAGCACAAGCCCAGGTGAATGGACCCACTTGGAAAGCATTGTTTGTAGAACTGGGTTCCGCATGCTGCTACGTAAACGTTTGGAAATGCCATTAAATAGCTTGGAGGTCCTGGGATCAAACCTTGCAAGAGAAATACAGGAAAAAGGCGTAAGTGTGGTGACAGAGTTTTAATTTTACTTCAGTTCGTTCTTTTTTTTTTCTTTCGCACATAGTATCTAACAAACACTCTGGTTAGACTATATCCGTCACATCCATGAGAGCCAAGTGGCCCATCAGGCCAGAACCTATCCGTTTTCTACATCATGAATTGAAGCGACCACGAAATTCGTCATTACACCTGGGTGTAGAGAGACACTGTGAGAATAAAGTGTCTTACCCAAGAACACAACACAGTGTTCCCGGGCTATGCTTGGACCCGATCCGCTTGATCCGGAGTCGAGCGTACTGACATGAGGCCATCATGCCTTTGCTACAGTCGGTGGTGGTGGAGAGAAAGCTAAAATACACTTTGTCAGACAGAGGTTTGCAAATTTAACAGCCGTTTACCAAACATCTAAATCAGTGTGTTTGGTAATTTGTGTCTGGGCTATGTATACCTTGAAGGAAGGAAAAAATGTTACTTTTACTAATGTCCCTTATGCATGTAGATAGATTTTCCGATTTTAAGAAGGGGCGATTAATGCTATAGGGTACAAACTATCCCACAGCAAACTAATCAAAGGCAGTCGGTTGTGGCGGAGAGAAAACTAAGATACATTTTGTCTCAAAATATACAGTTAACAAATTAAACAAGTGTAAATAGATCTATCTTAGTTTTTAATTGTGTAAATGACTTAGTTCCTCCATATTTTCGGATTATTTTACTAGAAATGGCTCTATTCACACCTACAAGATAAGACAAAGGAACAACATCCACCTACCTACCAGTTCATACGTCGCATTTCTGCCGTGTCGAATACAATTGAAACAATAGATAATGAGATGATTTGCTTCATTATCTTTTGTTTGAATTGCATTTGATACGGCAGAAATGCGACGTATGAACCGCGCCTAAGTTAACGCTGGAATAAAACACATTTTGATAATACATATTTAACAATTAGACTACGAGCCCGAGTTTTCTATGAGCAGATAGTCAACGAGGCGCAGCCGAGTTGACTATCGCTCGTAGAAAACGGGAGCGAGTAGTCTAATTGTTTTAGTATAAATTTACCGTAGTCTCGTTGCATAAAAGGAAAAAAAAAGTCAAGTAACCCGTAGAAAAGAATTGTTTTATTATGTTACATCAGGTTCAAACGTGATACACGATGTGCACTGATGCGAACTTTTGACTATCAGCAGATAGAAAAGGGTAATGTAGCCAATCAAATTCACGGATTCACAATAGACTACGGTAGATTTATACTAAATCTTATTAGACGTTTAGTTGTGCAGTATCGCTGATTATAATCCATCAAATCTTTTCGCGCGAGCACGATTGGTATTAACACGTCACGTGACCGAATATCCCCCAGCTAAAACTGGGGGATATCCGAGAATATACGTAGCCCAATTTTCAAAACTGCTTGCGTTGCGTAAAAGATTTGAAGGATAATAAACACGAGAGTCTCCATTTGGGGCGAAAACATGCTCGGATATTTGATACCAGCCCGTGGCTGATGGGGTATCCTGCCTAAATAAAGGTGACTTGACTTGAAATGTTTGCTATTTGTCTGTAAGCTTCGTGTACCTTGAAGGATAGAAAATACAGATGTGAAGTCATTTGTTGGTTGGTCCTCATAGAAAATCAGAATCTCAAGCGCACTGCCGTGTAGTTTTCTCAACTCCTCCACGCATGCGTAGATAAGCGGCATTGAATTCCCTCCATCGGCAGAGCCATAGTCAGCTATAGTAAATGCAAAACTTGGATTCACTTGAAAAGATCTCACGCAGTCCAATGCTATAGGGGCCAGCTCCTTCATAGAATCCAAGGAATTAAGAACTTTAGAGGAAAACAATCCTGCTCCATGTTCGCCGTATGGTATGTAAGAGTTAGGAATCTGCAACACAGTCAGGCAGTGAATTATTGTATTGGTTAGTGTACTGTTTCGAATGATTTTCTGGCGACTACACAATAACAACCTTACGACTTTCCAAAACTAATTGTTGTGGTGGTGGAAAGGAACAAGATAGGCTTCTTATTTATTTGCTGGCTTCGTCGCCACCTTTTTGTTACTCTTTTTTCGTTTTATATAGAGAGATACTTAATTTCTGTGTTGCTCGTGTGTCACTGTACTCTTACGATACTTAACTTACTCACTCGAAAACGTACACAAAAGGGTATCTGTGAAACGGTCAAAACGAACGGCTAAGAAGGAATGGGAAACGGATGTTAAAGCCGTTTGAAACTGCTTCAAATACCTTTTGAATGGGCAAGAAAAATTTCGAACGGAGGCTGTGAAAGTTAGAAAGGCCCGAAATATATAATAAATTAAATAGGAAGGTATATCCTTCTGAATTTTGGTAATCACTTCTTTCGTCTGGCGCCAGCGCTGCAAAAAATAACCAAAATATTGTCACTTTCGCCTCCATGTTGGAAAGGTTTACTGAGTATCATTAACCCTCGAATTATGCAAGGATTCCAATTGCATTGTAGGGCGATTTGTACAAGAAAGTGATAATTCTGCTGTAACAACAACTTTATTTGTATCCATCACAATACGATACTAATAAACAAAAGAAATTAACAAAAATATCGAGTAGTACTAGCTGCCCCAAATAACCATAGGGGCTAGAAAAAAAGGGCAGCTATACCTACGTGATTTATCTAATGTAATGATTTGAATTTCGGGGGAAATCTGCTTTATTACGGTTTAAAAGAAAGCCGTTCTTGTCTGTCAGATTACACTGTAACAAATTCGATATAAAATTAAGTTTTTAAAGAATAATAGCCCGTCAGTAGCTGATCGGTAAAATGTCGGCCGAGAGTCGGTTTTGGGATATCTTCTTTATAATTACCCGAACGTCTAAGGAAAAATTCTGAACGGATGATCTCTTGATGATAGCAGCTGTTTGTTTTGCGTTTGATGAGACTTCGAATTTTGCGGTCGTTTTGTAGGAAACAAGAAAAAGGAGTGTTTAAGTGACAGTCTCTCCAACGCTGTTTGCCAGGTGCAACTCTGCACAATAACAATAACAATAACAATAACAATGACAATGGCAATGACCATGACCATGACCATGACCATGACCATGACCATGACAATAACAATAACAACAATAATAATAATTAAATAACAATATATAATTATCATAAGAACCTTCCCAGAATCCTTTGCAGCTGAAAAATCGTCAATCCCAAATAACTTGCTCAGTTTGAGGGCAGCAAGACCCCCACGTTGTCTAGAAATAAGTCTTACCATAAACTAATTATTGTACAAGACTAAGGGCGATGACGTCATTGGTCACGTAACTTTGCTCTGAAGTGCGTTTTTGCTCACTGTGACGAAATTATTTTGTTATTGAAAAAGCAGTCAACGTGGTTAAGGTGGCTCCCTTTAGTTTTTTGACCGCGCGCGAGCTGATTTCAAAAATCTCGCGCAAAACTCGCGCGCGGAATCACGCAGTAAAATGCCGACAAACTATGGCGTCCAAATTTTTAAAATTTGTTTACCGAAAATGTTGCGTGGATCGGCTCCGGTTTCAAAACATTTATCGACTGAATAGAAGACCCTACCTTTCCCTGCTTAATTTAAAAGAGAAATGTACCAGGTATGCAGGAGTTCCAACCAGTGAAGCTGATTTGTTCGATCGCCACGATCATCGAGTGGGGCAAAGCAAGGTAGTATATTACCACACATATTTGCAGTCCGTGGCGTTCTTTGTGGAGCTCACACAAAAGCCAAGATACGAGTCAGGATGTGACACCCCTACAAGTTTAGTCGTCTGCCGAGGCGCGAAGCACGAACTGACGCTTCGAAAATAGAAAATAACCAAACACAGCAAACAACAATCGAATTTTAGCAGCCGCCACTGCTCATTTAAAAGATTCTACATCCGATCCATAGGGTAACAATTCCTTGTTCTAAACTTTCATCTCCCGAAACGTGTCACAATATTGACAAAAGTAGCTTTAAGATGGGACATGCCAGATTAACACGATTCTTCTCCCTCTCATACACGCCAATCGCCAGAGGGTCATTGATACGCATGCGCGCGTGGTCGTCTCGAAATTGTATGACGTCACAAACAAGCAAACGAAAAAACACGCGCTAATTTTTCTCGTGTTTCCTTCGGTGAAATTTTGTGAAAGTTTGTATACTTCATGATATAGATGCCTACTTCACAATATAATTTTTTGCCAAAATTTTATCCAAGGATTTCTTTTTTATAGTCAAAAATATGAAATTGTACGATTTGTAAGAATTCTATAGATAAATTTTTCATTTTTTCAAATTAAAATATTGTCCAAAATCGTTTCCACAAGACTGCCGAGTTTCAAGATATTTTACCGAGGCTAACTCAAGAAAAGGAAGCAAATAGATGGAAAATAGCAAAAAAATGGTTATCTTTACGACTGTTTGTTGCCATGGCAACAGTCTGCAATATACTCATATGAACGAAAAAGAAATCCTGGGCGTGTGGCTAATCTTCACTGTGAATGCCAGGAGCTTAAACCCAAAGTTGAAATAAATAGTTCATTTTTAGTTCTTCATCCTTCTTCAGGTGTAGATACTGTTAAAACTATAGGGAGCCACCT
>JAHPZR010003359.1:25000-33504 GCA_019787425.1 Platygyra sinensis | reverse complement strand
CATATTATCCTCTTTAATCTAAAAAAAAAAAAGAAAATTGAAAGCGTGCAAGAAACCGTACTCTGAAATGGTTATTACCGCGAAATCAACGACTATGAGAACGCTTTACGTACACGTCGTTTTAAATGGTATGATTTTTCCACAAATCTCATATGATTTTATTCTATATGCTCGAGAATTTCTACCTGTTCATTTTTTTTTTTGAAGTATTATTGTAATAAACTGTGCATCCAGCTACCGCAAAATATAGCTTGGACCAATGAATAACGCGCGTGATTAGTATGAGTACAGACATAAATTGGGTAGGATTGGCCCGTCACATCTCTTAAGTGAGAATATGGCGAACTATCATTTTTATTGTGTTCTTCAAAACAGTGCTTGGAAGAGAACATTCAGGGAAAGTTTCAAAAAAGATTCATCGGTAACTTTAATTTCTGAGAAATCACTTGAAGGAGTCCCGAAGACCTCAAAAGAGTAAGCAAAGATGATAAGGTTTATGTTGGAAGGTCCAGGGCTGCACATCGTGCAAAATTTTGCTTTTTTTCTCATACACTACTTATGATTTGCCTAATCTAAACTATTCTGTTGGTTAGCCTTTCAGTCAAAAGAAAACCAACTGCATGTACAAACATTTAGCCTGAAGGCAGGTGAACAATTTTTCGTTACATAAACCCCCTTTCTGTGGTCTTTTATGACTAAAAATGTCTCGTAACAGTGGCTAACAGATCATGCATGCGTCTTACATGTAAACGTCTGACGTTTAACACAGACATGGTATACCAATCAGAGAGTTAGATTACTACAATAGGTAAGCATTTGGCATATATCTCTCCAGTGAATGAAACAAGTGCCAAGACTGGGGAATTTGGCGTGCCGTTCTAATGCTAAGGTGCACAAGATTTGTCTCTTCGGTTAAATTCCCGAAGTTACTGTCTGGGTATAAATAAACTGAGATGAAACGTCAGTGGGAAGTACGATTATAATAATGATAGTTCATGTGATTAAACTTACGGCTTGTTTGTTGAGAGAATTATTTTATTACTGACACTTCAACCCTTATTATTATTACTCTGGCCGCTGTTTCCACATTTCATAAAGCCAACAGTTTCGAGAACTGTATATAATCGTTTATAACAACAATTTCCAACTTAGCTTCTCAAACTGAAGTTTTGACGTTATTACATCAATATTTCGGATGTTGGTATTAATTATCATCTCTGATTTGTTAACCACCAAAGCGGTAAATAGTGCACTTTGCAGAGAATAAAGTTACATCAGTTTAAATCTATTTTATCACTTTGTATGAAGGAAACCGATGACCCTGGGAGGTCAGCTGCCTTAGATGGGGAGAAGCATGCCGAGGAAACAGGGGGAACTTGCTCTACTAACTCATTAAATTAGAGGAGACTTTGATTGGGAGGGCAAAGACACAGTCCTCAGACTTTAATTAACACCAACCCGTGAGTTTGACATACAGTGATATCGTGTTTGGCAGCGCTGTATGTACAAGTTATCAGATGAAATCTAGGTCCATAACAAATAACATAAGACTTCCTGCTAATATGAAAGTATCCAATGGCAGTTTCTGCAGGAGGCCGAGCTGGAGATTAGATTCTTTATCATTAGTTGTTCAGACAGCAAGTCTGGTTGCTAGCTTGTATAGCGATTCCGTTAGTTGTTTGAAAACACAGCAAACGAAGAACTTTATTTAAATCGGTTCACACAAACTGCAAGTTTGAATGAAACATTTCTAATCTGAATAGTGCTGTTTGTAAAACTAGATTGAGGAAAGAATTTAAAATCTTGAATATCAGTGTCATAACAACTGAATTTGAGCCTTTCCAGTATCAGGGCTTCTTAGAAAACAGCTAGATTTAAATTTTGGTAATCAACTGAGAACTGTTTATTCGTATACATGAACAGAGACTAAAGAAATGCAATTCCACGTTCTTTGATTTAAAACAATGCCTCTTATAAGCGGCTCTTAAGCACGTCTACTTAGAAACAATTCATAAGGTGCTGACTAATTATCGGCTTATTCGTCCTTATTAAAAGTACCTTTTTTCTCGAATAATAGACGCCCCTCGATTAATCGCCTCCCCCGAATAATCGCCCCCCTTTTACCGAAATATTTAAAATAATCGCCTCCCTCGAATAAACGCCCCCCCCCCCCACCCCCTCGCCATTTTCTCTTTCTCGTATCCCGAACCCTCTCAAGTTAAAAATTGATACCTTGGGTAACAAACAAGCTTTCATTTAATTGTTCACGACTGAATGGTTACAAAAGCACCGTTTTATTTTACAGTTTTTTCTATTGTAATGTTCATTCATTTCACTTTTTCCTCTATTGTTTGGTATAATAAAGCAAAAGATATAGGCACGACCTCCTGTGAGAAATATTTGAAATAATCGCCTCCCTCGAATAATCGCCCCCTTATGGAGTGAAAATAGAAATAATCGCCCCCTGCTATTATTCGAGGAAATACGGTATATAACGTAAAGATACTTTATTAAATGTTAAATGGAAGTTAGAAGTAAAGCAATAATATTATTTTATTTTATTTTTGCCTGTGGCTACTATGCGGTAGCTTTCGGTTGATTTGATAATAGATAAGATTTGATCCCAGATGAGCTTCAGCTGTTAAGCATGAACTCTAATTCGTTTAATTTTCCCAACACAACGACAAAAAGTTGATCTCAAAGTTGATCTCAAAGAGATCGACCGAGAATTGAAACAATCGATCTCAATAACTAGAATTCAACTTCGCAACGTACGAAGTTAATGGGTAGTTTCTATTCATCTCCTGCAAGAGAGTTCAAAGGACCTTCCAGGACCTATCTCAAGTAATAAATGTTAAACGATGTATAATGAGTAATTTAGTTGTGTGTGTGGCCCTGCAGCGAGGTCGATCAAAATTTAAAGATTTAAGTACATCACAAAGTCAGTACTAGTAGATCATTTCTCGCTTGGTAGAATAAAGTTTTCCACCAGAAACAGCTGCTGATACGTGACAATGCTAATAATGTTACTAGTTCAGGGAAGAAATATCAGTGTTGCTCTATGCAGGGACATAGTTAAGATTCTTCACGGAATGGAGAACATATAGCTTACAATGACGAATGAGTGCTCTTAACTACGGTTTCTATATAAGACAACAAGGACACTAAGCCACGGTTTCCTCTAAGATGCTTTAAAACTCTGTTTTGGGCTATCTACATGTAAGGTGCTTTGGAATCTGGGATTAAAAGCCTTCCGAAAATTAGATAATTTACCGAAACGGTACGTTGGGTGTCGCTAATATAAACCACTAGTAAAACTGGCACTCTCCCTGGTTGGGTTCTAGTTCACTGCATGATGCGAGCAGAATTTTCTCGTCAAGCGTTATTTTTCAGATTACAGGCAGGACAGGGAATGTTGAAAGTAGAACGAGCATGAACTCTCGATGGCTAAACGGCACTAACCATCATCATTACACTGAACACATTTTTCATTTCGTTTAATGCTTCTCTTTGCGTTATCAGACCGAGATGATCTTCCAGATTATATCCGAGCTACCGGTATATTACTACTATTTATCATAGCTACCTACTAAATACCGGTAGTGGACTATGATTACAGTTCTTTATCTTTAGGGACATTAGGGTTGAAAAAAGAAAGAATAAAAAAAGGAAAGAAAAACGTTTCCCATGCGAGAAATGAAATATCGTTTAAATTATATGGAGTGTTTGAACTCCATTAAGAGTATATTTGACCGACCGGCCGATTCACTTCAATCTGTCATATTTTTGAAGACACTAGTTATTTTAAAATTAGCTTGCTCAAAAGTTTGATTTCTGATTCGGAGAGCGCAGAAGAAGAAGAAGAAGAAGAAGAAGAAGAAGAAGAAGAAGAAGAAGAAGAAGAAGAAGAAGAAGAAGAAGAAGAAGAAGAAGAAGAAGAAGAAGAAGAAGAAGAAGAAGAAGAAGAAGAAGAAGAAAAACAAAAAACACCAACATGCGTAATTGAAATAAAAACAGCAATGACAAAATCAGTGAAAGAAGAAAAGAAAACAAACGAAAAAAGAAAAAAATACAGCAGCTTAGTACGTGCAGCTTATCTATTGGCCCTAGGAAGTTTACCTTTCTGCTCTTGCTGATATGCACTAACCGAGACATTAAAGAGCTTCTTCAAAATCTCCTAGCTGAAAGAGTGCGTGGATGACCTCTTTAAGGATGGTCTGGGTATAACCACAACAAAATTGGTTGGCCATTCAATGAGGCAGACAAAAAAAGAAAACAAACAAATGTCAACACAAGCTGTAAATATGGTCAATTTCTGAAAATACCATGGTCGTAATAAGGCATGATATAAAAACGAAACTGTAGCGTTGACACTGATTAAAAAGTTTCTTAAAAAAGTAAAACGTTTCGATCACATCGGTGACCTTCATCAGTTACGTATGCAAATAAGACTAATGATGGTACTAGGCAAGTAGGTGACAAATAAGCATAACGCGCGTGTTAAAAAATGTTCTAAAAATTCTTGAGATTGAGGTACACACGTGGAAACTCAACGTTCCAAAACCAACCGCTGGTTCCATCGGGGACAAACATGAAGAATTGACACGTTCTTGAAATCAAAGCTGTGGCCAGTTTTTTGGGAATGTTGGGCCAGTTGAGAGTTTTTGTCAAAACACGCTGCGGCTTTAGAATGTTCTTTGGTTCTGGTTTTTAAAGCGCGTGACGTCTGGCCGATGTAGACTGCATCGCAATCGTTGCACTTGATCTTGTACCCAGTGCCCCCTTGTGTCCTCTTTCTTTCGTTGATCTTTCGGTCTTTTAAAAAAGGAGGCGACGGTGCGGATGGGTTTGATGTTGTGTTGGTTTAACACTCTCGTGATTTTCTCAGAAGCGCTCTTTGCGTAGGGAAGTAAGACCAAATTACGCGTGACTGCCTGGTTCCCCTGTCTTTCGGGTGGTTTACGGGATTTGCAACTGTCAATGAACCGTGCCGGATAGCCGTTGGCTTTAAGCGTCGCGGTTACACGCTGAACCTCGGCGGTCTTTTCTTCGTCTGTGGACGGAATAGAGGTGGCTTAAGATATCAAATAACTGGCTTAAGTTTTAAGTTTCAAATTTATTATTTGCACACTGGTTACAGAAAAAAAAATTATCTGAACATAAGACGATATATAATGATACAAAAAGAATAAAAATATGAAATAAACTACAGAAGGCAATATTTAGTTGTGTACATGTGACCAAAGTAGCCACTGAGCTTTCGAGTTGGTTACTGTCATGTAGGTATAAGTAAACATTGACCGCATGTTAAGTATAATTTTAATTAATCTTTACCGTTGAAGACGATTAACTTAAGATAATAAAGACATATAAATGTAAGTGGGAATAGGAGGAAAAAGATGTCTTGCACACTTGTACAACTTACCAAACCAGTCACTGAATACTCATTTATCATTACTGAAACGCAACCTCTTTATACGCGGAATGCAATACATTTTTGTTTAAGGCAAGAAAGGCATTCTAAGTTGCACCCATGTTTTCGACTGGCTAGCCTTCTGACACGTTTCGGAATTTTATAAATGAAATATGAAGACTCCAAACCACAAGGTTTGCCCACTATATATTTGACAAGTACCTTATTCGTACTAATTTTCGCGACGCTTTAATTTCGCGATTTTCGTCATTTGTAAAAAAATCGCGAAATTTAAGACTCGCTGAAATTGGGATACGCGAAAGTTAAACAAAATCGCAAAAAATTAATGCTCGCGAAATATCCGTGTTCCAAATTCGCGAAATTAAGTGCCCGCGAAAATTAGTACGAGTAAGGTAGAGTCCATGTTGCTGTGCGTCTGTTCAGTAATAGATCGCAGATGAGGTCAAAATGCGGTAAGGACAAAAAAAGTGGCAGACGAGGCGATATTGTGTACCTTATCTTTGGCCCAGTCACGAATATTCTAAATTCTCAAAACTTTCCGCTTCGATTTCAGGGAAAAATCTTTGTAATGATGACGTCAATCGTGCGTCTGTCCTCGAATAGATCATAGCCAAGAACCAATCAAAATGCGAGAAAAACTTGGGTTATCATATAAATCAATATCTTAAGTTTGTCTATCAATGAGGCGAGTCGTGAAAAAATATAAAAATATATTATTATCAAGACCAATTTGCCTTAGGAGTGTTTTGGTGCTTCTTTCAAGTCCACCGGCCGGTATAAAATTTTAATACGGCCCTTTTGATTATACCGTATCCGATGGGTCGTTGAAGTTTGCTAAGCTGTTGAAATTAAGGCCCTTTGCTGCCTTACTGTCAATTAGTTTAGTTAGTTTATTCTGACAACCTTTGGTCCAGTTTTGTGGCAGTTTTTAACCTTTGCGTTCGCTGTACGATTCATGACCGCTGTCAAATTAATTTATTTTTCCACTGTTATTTTCACTTTGATAATTTATATTACTGTAGTAAGAAAAGCACTCATAGAAATATCGATTTGTTTTAATGTAACATTACTTAGATGTATTAATAATTTACTATCTAATGAATAGTTATTATTACTTTTCTCTTTGTAAAACATAAAACTAGCATGCCAGCTTATTACAAATATTTTTCTTTCTCGTGACATCATGTGGTAGTGACCATCTCGAAAGCATTTGCTACTATGGTCACTACGCACCTCTCCTTTTTTTCTCCAATATATAAAACTATGTTCTCTTTATTTTCTCCTTTCTATTTTATTTTAGCTGTAGTTAATGATATAAATAGTGCAAAATAAAGAATCTTGAATAAAGAATCTTGAATCTTGAATCAAGGCAACCACGAATCGTTTTAAACAGGCTCCTGGAAATTCAAGATCCAAATTAAATGTCTTTCTCTCAACAGCAACACCTATATTTCTATTTTCGCCCTGATACTTGATATACAAAGTTTGTTTCGTTTACTTGGAATCGGCTTGTTTCTTAATTTTCCTGCAGCTGCCTGCTGAAATAATATGCGGAGATATTATGGAAACATGATGTATGTTTAGCACTCTCCATTAAAGTGCAAATTATGGAATCGATGTAATTTTAACATGAGGTAATAATTGAGAAGTGCTCAAATTTTAATCTCAAGCTTCATTGTTTGGGAGCAGTTCATAGTTTATCTTGGCACCTTTCTTCTGAGAGCTTCGCACGAGTCTCAACTTTAAATATTCCCGGAACCGTCATTTTTCATAATAAAGGGAAAAACAAGCAGAACCACGAAAGGAAATGTTTTATAGCCAATATTTATCGTTGTTTATAATGGTTAAATTGTCGGTATTTCTTGGGCAAGAAGGCAAGTTAAACAAAGTCAAATTTCATCGAGCTAAGTTTGAATTTATCAGTATAGCTACACAAAGTGATGCTGGAAATCGAACTGGAAAAGCCTTCAGTACCGAAGGTAAGCAATGAAACAAAAAAAAAAAATAATAAAAAAAATAAGGAAACTGCAATGGAAGAGGATGTCTATTACACTGAAGATCATGTATTACTAAATTATAAATTTCACGGTGTCTTGTGGAAAGTATCAGAAAAGAGTATAAAAAGAGCTATGTCACATCAGTCTTGCCATTGAGCAAAGCTACCTTCAACTGAGAAGAATAAGATTAAGAATAAAAAATGGAAGAATCATGAACGATTAACACCAGTTTTCACTGAAGTAGAAATCAAAACGAAATCTGACAAACGAGGAAGAGTAAGATTACGACGACCTAAAGCTGATTTCCAGTCCGTACTGCGCAGTCTCAGCGCTCTAATGTTTGTGAGTCTCACAAACATTAGAGGCAAATCGATGTTATTCGTTACGAAGTGCTTACCTTATCTTTGAGGCGCATTTAAATCCTTTCTCCAACAGTTTCCTTGAGTTTTACTGCTTTGAAGTTTTTTGCAACAAGTGATATCAGAAACAATGAAGCAAAGAGCTTCGCATCGAAAAATGGCGGTTGACATGAAACTTTGAATTTTCCTCATGTGAGTAGATGCGAAATGCTACATTTTATGGGGTCTTACATGAAACAAAACAAAAGTCGTAAACAAACCGGCTCTCGAGAGCGCGCAGAACGGACTGGAAATCATCTTTAAATAGAATGCATAAATTATGCTAAACTTGAAAACTTAAGCTTTTTTTTTAAATTTACGATCTTGTGATTGTGCTCAGTGTCCGAGCTTAGGAAAAAGTTAAACCCCTGAATGTCGTTTAAATCAGCATTGCCAGTTTGGGATAGAAGTGGTTGATCTAGTAATGGAAATGATGAAAGGAAGCTTAATTCTGGATGTCATGGTAATGAAACACGACCTTATAAGACGTTTGTAGAAGTTGCCTGTCAATTTCTCTTCCAAAATCTATTCCTGAGCTTTTGCTCATCACGATAAAAGGCATTTTGCGAATGTGGTAAACTTTTCGCAGATGTCGTAGCCGCCTCAGCGAGGAATTTTGTACAACTATCCCAATAGGAGAAACAGTAGTTTTCCAGAAGTGACATTTTTGACATT
>JAHPZR010003359.1:7500-20000 GCA_019787425.1 Platygyra sinensis | reverse complement strand
CTGAATTTCCGCACTCAAATGTCTATATTTCTGCGAGAAAAAGAATCATTTCTGTAATAGGCACTTTAAATATTGAATCAGTAGGTAAAGGCGAGGCCGCTCTACATTTTGGAAAAACAAATCTCTTGCTCAACGTGCGACTTGATCATTTCATCCCATTTCCTGGACCATCGATCACCCAGGATCTTTGAGTAGACCTAACAAAAATCAATCACTGTTATGAAGTATGCATGCTTCATAAACATTTCTTTCTCGAATCCGTTTTATAGTTTTTTTATTCGTTTGATGCGTGTGATGGTTATATTTAAACTTAAAAAGCTCGTAATAAAAATAATTGTTGCGACCATGGCAAATTACGTACCGTTCAAGCTCTCTTGACGGGTGAAAATTTAACCAGTTATGTTTTAGTTTTACACTGTAATATTTCCCAACCAAATGTAGATAACCGTGTGTTGTTGTATTTATCTAGACATCTTAAAGCGCCATTATGCAGTAATTCACCTTAAAGTGAGTAGTAGAACGTAATACCTCACACTCGAAGTAAAAAAAAACAAACAAAAACAAAACAAACAAACAAACAAACAAGTTGGACAATGTTAGTAATTTCGAATTAAGTAAATTGTCGGACACACATATAATACGTACCTAACACGATGTGCCACATCGAGTTAGGTATCTCTTTAGTGCACTTGAGTGGGTAATCCTGAAAAGATGGCCACTGGCAACGAAAGTGGGCAATTACAACAACAACGACAACCTTACAATAGCATCATCATCAACAACAATAAAACGGGGCGTCACCCATGATAAGTAAAACAAACCCAAAACTCTTTTCATTTATACTGATATCTTCCTCCGCAGCTTCGCAAATTTTGCTAGTGCAATGTTTCTACTAATGATACAAACAAACTTACCTGAAAAAAAAGCATCCAACAAAAGAAAACTATGAGCACCATTTGTTTAATCAAGGGGACATAGTAATACAGGAGCTTTTTTGTATATATATCATGCTGTATTCTACATCGTATATGACATTCGATAATGTTTTATTATAAAATAACAGCAGCTGGTTGACCTGCCGGAAATAGAAGAGTTTGTCGGCAACCTTTACTTGCATGCGCGTGAAAGGCGTTCCACACAAAAATCGAAATGATTGATTTTAGCGTATCGTGACGGAAAAATAAATAAAGAGACAAATAACACTAAAACTTTAAGCTTGGTAAATAAAATTAAATATATAGATTTAGGCCAGCCTAAAAGCGTAGCTTCTTCGCCGGGTTGTTCAGTGCCCGATAGAGCTAACCCAAGAAAAGGTAGAATGTTGATTTGAGTTTTGTAACTTTGCGGTGAGGTTTTCTATTTACTGTTTGAGTTTCTGTTTTGAGTTTTATAATCACCATATACTCAAAACAAAGGAGCAAAAAAACATTTGTACAGAAGAAAAAGTTACAATTCGAATAAATTTTAATCCTGGGCTAGTGTTTACCGGCTTCCGAACAATCCTGCCCTGTTTTCAACAAGTTAACCTGACATGAGCCCGCGATCCATTCAAAAACCAGCACTTGGTCAGCGGTCAACTTCAAAAAAACATGTGACCTCGATGAGCTGTACACTTGAGCCCGCGATATGGTCACGTGATACTGGTCAGCAGAGACCTTGTTTTGACAGCTGTCAATTGATCATAACATGGATGCCCAATATCAAAGAAGTACACGGTAAACCAAGGCTGCATGTCTCTGAGCCTTACCACGAGACGCCCCTCCTCCACCCCCAGAGTCTGTACGGACGGCGTTCGTTGTCGCTCGCTCGTACGCTGACGTCATAACCAAATTTTCTCGGCTTGATGAGTTACCAATTTTTCTTAAGTATGGGGCTTCGCTGCGCGCCTCGCGCGCTCAAGCTCCGCTATGAAATTAAATGAAAACATCTTTTCCTTTTATAAAATCCTCCAGCACAAAAAACCATCGGAATATGTTGTTTGAAAATAATAGCATGATTTTTTTGTGTACCTTTCGGAGTTTGGTTCGGTAAAATGTTCCAGCTTTAACTCACAATTTCGTTATGGATTGCTTTTAAGCTCCCTTCACCCTCCCCCTCCACAGAAAAGTCATTAGCGCTAAAAGCGACTTAAAAGGATGACAGCTTTGTAATGGTAAAACATTATTTTCTGATTTTTAGCATTTATTTTTCTTTACAAAGTCGCTAACAATTCCCTCTAAACTGTCTTCCGCCTTCCATTTATTGCTGTCATCCTGTGTGTTTTGGGTTTTTGTTTAATTAAAATCCTTCTCGAAAGTAAATTTATCATGAAAGGTCTTCTGTTTTGATTTTAATAATATTCAGCTTCAGTATCTTTGAATATCACCTGCTTTAGTCGTAAGAGGTCCATCGCTGTTAATGTGCAAACGTTTAACTTAAATTTTTGAGTTTGCTTCCTTTTCCCCTTATGGACCACCGAGTGGGTAAGTAACACACGTATTTTTTTTCTCGTTTCAGTTCATTTCCTTTACTTGTGAAGTGGAAGTGTTTCCCACCAAAAACTTAACTAAGAACCTTCACAAAGTTGTAAACCCGAATCTGAATTGAACTGCATTATTGAGAAGCTCTTTTTTTCTGGTTGCAATTATCAAGGCAAAAAGGGAGAGTTCCTATCCTCAGAATTCTACGATCAAACAGTAGAATCAGAGCAGAGTTTCAAGATGAGTTTGTATACTAATCCACGGATATTTGTGAAAATTAAAGACTGCTAGATAAAAGGAAATGCCAAAATTTGCATTTTTTTTTATCATCGCAATTCACCAAGCCATCATGCGGTTTAAGTGCCAAACTTACAATCAAAACCGTTGACATTTATTTACATGCAGGATGATGAAAGAGCCCAGGAAATCTGATAGTCGAATCCTAAATCGTACCGCGGCTTTACACGAATGCACTAAATGACTGTTTCTACAAAGTATTGACAAAGCATATTTGAAAAACATGAAGACGAGGCTTGTTTTGATTATTCATTTATGAACATCTGCATCGCCCATTGTACGGATGATAAAAGATCGAATTTTTGTTCCTCTTTTTTTGTGGTAAGTCCGAAAAATAGCTTAGTTGCAGTTTCGGATTTGGATTTATAGCTTTTGTTCAGTGAAAGAAATGTAATATTGTTTTTGGTATAATTTCTATTTGCTGTAAATGAAATCATTTTTGTTTGGTCGCCTTGATAAAGTAGAGCAAAAGCGTGGCCAAGAAATACTGATCTTAGTCTGCACGTAGGGTCCTGAGCTATTATGTGCGACAAAACTTTGGTAAGCATGCGGTAAACGTGTAAAACAAATTAACGAAAAACAAAACAAAAAAAGAGAGAGAAAAGAAAAGAAAAGACCACCAAGGTCAATTTAGAATTCGAATGCCTTTATCTTGAAACATCTCTAAAGATAAAGCAATTTTCTAAAACTGTTGGACAATGTGAAAATGACAAGAGAGAAAGCGAAAGCCAGTTAGTTAAATATATATTTTTTTGCCCAATTTTCAAAGTTTTCTTAAAATCAGTACATTTGTCAGTCATCTCAAGCAAACAAAACCGAAGCAATGCCGAGCGCGGAAGTGAAATAATGATAATGACGTTTCCTCTGAAGGAGCTTTTACCTGATGAAGTCAAGGTTATTAAAAGCAACTGCGAACTAAACCTTAAAAAGAACTTTCATTTTAAGCTGGAATTAATTCGGCGTACGATTTTTTTGTAAATGTAAAATATAATTTAATAAAATTGTGTTACTTAAGCACTCTAGGAAAACACATAACGTCTTTTATCATCAGTGAAACACCAGTGAAATACGCCAGGTGAGGTTTCCCTCGTGGATATGATATCTACACACGTGAAAATAACATGTTTTTTTCTAAAGCTTAAAGACTGTCACTGCTTTTGTTTTAAAATCTCTTAAAAAGTACTTAGATGTGTTGCCGTATTAGCGAAACATCATCGGTTGCTACTCGGATATCTTCGGGAATCCTCGGCAATCTTTTGAATTTTTCGGAAGCATTTGCCTGGCCTTTGGACAACTTTCAGAGAATTTTCGGAAATCTTCGGAAAGTGCTCGGTAAATCGTCAAAAAAAACCTATGTTATTGGTTTGTTTATATAAACAAAATAATACATGGCTGCTTGTAGATATGGAATTTCTCTTCTCCTGTTCAATTTGATATCTCACTCATTTGCTGCATTCCTTCGAAAGATTTCTCCACGCGCGCAGATATTACTCTCTATATCATTTCATAGAAGGTTTATTGTTTAGATTGAAATGTTATATACATCGCGCATTAAATGTTACAGAGAAGCCGCTATTTGCTTAAGGAATGTATTTGTAAAACTGGTCGTCGCTATTTCGTGGCTTATTGGTGAAGGATTTTCATTCCAATTAAGGTTGCCGAACACAGTTTTCGCGCGCGCTCATGCTAACGTGATTCAGCGCGCACACAAGTATTGCATAAAAACAAACATGGCATAAATAGAGAATTGACTTCTCGGAGGCGCTTATTTCTCGAGAACCACTCATTAGAATTTCAAGAAATTTGGCACGAAAATACTTTAGGAAATAAGTAACTGGAGGATTGAAAAAAAATTGAACTTTAACAAAGGAAATTCAAGATATGCCAGTGAACCTTCAAAGAGGGATAATTAAAGAACTGTTTGTTAAATTATTATTGAAATAGCGCTAACTTGCAAGTATCGTTACAAGCTTGTTGCATGCAAATTATAAAGAAAATCTAATGACTAGATTTTCTGCAAATAAACAAAACCGATTTTAAATACCTGTTTATATTTGAACATGTTGCCATGGCAACGGTACATACGTCAGCTTAATTATCAAAAAGTTGAAGTTTGTGTTGTTAACTTGCTTGCTGTCATTTTTGGTGACCAAAGGATCAAGGGTTTTAGAGAAAAATGTAAATGAAACAGAGGTATCAAAAACTGTGTTCAGCTACCTTAATAGTATCCAGTAATACTTTTGAAAAAAAAGACTGTAAATTTTTACTCTGAAAGAACTTGAATTGAAGTTTTGTAAGGATGGACTTAAGACTGTGAGTAGTTCAGTAATATTATCAATAGAGTGTGTGCACGTGACGTATTCAAATTCTCAAATCCAAACTGAAGTAAAGAGCCGCCATATCGGGGGACTAAAAAGGTCCTTTAACATGGTGGTTCCACACTAGGCTCTATAATTTTGTGCGGAACATTTCGACGAATATCTCAACTTTGGGACAACGCACACACCTTAAACTTGGAGACTTGTCTTCTTTATTTGTCATCTTCAATATCACAATTTTTTGACTTTATCCAGAGCATGGTTTTTGATTTTGTTTTTTAATTGCGTGACAATCACACACTCTATTATGAATCTTTTTTTCTTATATGAGAATGACAAAACTCATTTATTACTATCAGCTTGTGGAATCATACTGCGCCTTTGCACCCACACAAGGATTATTTCTCGTCAGAAAAGGAATAAATAGTTCGGGGAAAAATCCTTGATAAAAGAAATGAGTTTTATTTCTTTTCTTCATGGTACTTCATTGATCCAATGTATGATTGCTCGTTTCTCTTTTACTCCTCCATGCAGAATTGACTGGCCCGAACTTGATTGACAAAATCCTCAATTTAGTGAAAGAAGCGGCAATAAACCGGAGGCATGAACGATCTGCTTAAAAACAGCTCCGCTGCAAACGATACTGGGCCGATGGGGATACCTTATCCTGTAAACCATACAGAAGAGATTATAAAGGCGGTAATATTTTGGCTCATCATCGTCATTGGTTTTGTGGGCAACTCTCTTATCATTACAGTTGTGAAGATGTTTCGCAGCATGAGAACGACCACTAACTACCTCCTGGTTAACGTTGCTTGTGCAGACATCACTACTCTTGCATTTACAGCAATCCTGTTTATAATCATGCAAAGAAGAGGTCCGGTGCATGCCAGAGCTCTTGCCAGTTTCCTTTGTAAGTTCATCTATACCAACACTATTTCGATAATAACTCTTCTGGTGACTGGTTTGACGCTCACAGTCCTGGCCCTTGAAAGATATAATGCTCTAGTGAAGCCAATGCTCATATCTCGAAGACTCACCATTAACAAGGTTGCTTACGTCATAACTGGGATCTGGTTTGTTGCCATAGCGATGATGACCCCACTGTTTGCAACTTTAGATTTCGATCCAAACACGCGTTCTTGCAGTCATGGTGACGCTGAGTTTGAAATGATGATCTACATTGATTGCCTGATCGTAATTCTCACCTTGGTTCCATTTACTCTGATCGCCTTTTGTTACACGCAGATCATCTATGGCATGTACTTCAAGAAAGCTGCTTGGAGAAGAAAATTTGAAAGAGGCCATGTGCAAGAGGAAACAAAAGAAAAGAGAAGATTGGTGACATTGCTCATCTTGTTGACTGTTACATTTTTTATAGCCTTTATTCCCTATGGTGTCCTGCTCATCTTAAAAGTCAGCAAAGTAAACCACACTCATGTATTGCACCTCCAATCTGGTTCACAGTATTTGACACTGTTGAACTGTGCAGTAAATCCTCTTATCTACGCGTTCCAAAGTTCTAGCTATAGGCGCGCTTTTACGCTCATTATAAAGAAAATGCTCTGCCGCGACGTCACGTATGAACTTTCGGAACTGCTTGAGCTGCGCACGCGCACGTCTATACGAAATGTGTAGTGGATGCTTATCCTCTGCTTAACAGGGGAACTTTAAGTTTCTACAAACTTACGCGGGTTTAAATCTAATATGTTCTCTTAAGAACTGGGGTTTAGGTATTTTAAGTGTTGGGTATACAAGTTTATATTGGAAGGACTAGTTATCTTTTCATCATCGCTTTTATCATGATCATAGACGCTGTGCGCTAGCTTGATACGCAACAGTTAATCGCGCCATAGTTTTCTCTCTTTCTGGAGATAACTGCTTTTTCTTTTACACAATTAATGTCAGTTTCTCTACAACCTTACTAAAGTAAATTTCCTTACTCAGGCGTTCCTGTCCAACGAAATACGTGTGAGTGCGTTTCTTTTAATCGCTCACATTTACATTATTTTAATTCGATAGGATAAGATACGATGAGATGAAATGAAATGCCACACTTCCTTACAAGTTTCTAACCACGTGACGGAGTGAGCTAAGCTATAAATATATCAGACAGACTAAGCATACATGGATGCCAAAGGTTATTCTTTGTTATTGGAATATGAGTTGCTTGTTGAGGCATTTTACAAGAAAAATTAGAATTAAATAAATGTTAATCGACTTTTTGATGTACCTAGTATCATTTTAAGATTTAGGTCGTTTAAGTTAATGTCAAAGTTCTTATAAGAGTACTCTTGCAGATTTTGAATATATATGATGGCGTATTCCACAGTGCTTAAGCATCGGTGAATAACTTTGCGCGGATGGAGCCCGACTGCACATTGAGTGATGGTTTTAGTTCTTTTATGAGTAACATTTCGTAGATCATACATAAAGTAGTATTTGTATTGATATCGTTACTTACCAATTTATATTGTTTCGACTTATAAGTTTCACTGAATCAAAAAGACCATATTATCCTTTTTCCGAACACGTGTCTTTATGATGTTCTTAGCCATTTGGACAGGGTAAAAAAGTTGAGAAAGTTAAGAATGTCAGGGTAGCCTTGAATAGGCCTTGAACATTACTGCTATTGTCGTAGCTATTATTGTGCTAATCCAGGAGAAGTGAACTTAATTATCTTAGTCGCTTCGTGCAAAAAGAAAAAAAAAAAAAAAAAAAAACGAGCCAACACTGATAATTCAAAATTGCACTCCCGCCATAGGATCCAATGTAACAGTTGTCAACTCCCTGTATTGTAGCAATCAAGAATTGAGTTAAAGCATAATTTGATTAAAATCGATATTTAGTTCTCATCAGTTTTCATATACCAGGAGTGGGGCACGGAGATAAATGTTGTGTTCATTAAAGGTGTTGTATTCATCAATAATAAAAAAAAAACAACTCAAAACGAACAGACACATTTTTGGCTGCGATATTTTTCTCGGTATATTCCAACGGTGGGAGTTTGGTTAACAGCTCTGATAAAATACGGATTTCAGCTCCACCATGCAGTACACAACGTGAGCAAAAAACCATTAGGTTTATTTTGGCAGTTTAGGCCGAGCACCAGTAACTATAACGATACGTTATACTACAACCTAATACAAGATCTAAGTATATAGCATAAAACAAGCGACAGAGCTGAGCGACAGTTTACACACTACTACTGTCAGACGGAGGCCAGAATAAAACCCGCCGGAAAAAAACTCGTGGGGAAAAAAAGGCGGCAGGAAACCTGGGTAGGAACTATGGCTCAAACTCTAAATAGCCTATCCTACGAGGCTACAAATTTCAAACGCGTCTACCTGCATTGACTAAAAGAACGTTATACTTAGAAATAAATTTCCTAAAAAACTATATTTAACAAATAAAGAAGCCTAAGCCGTGTATTACACTGTGATAAAACACGACAGGCATTTGAGAACACGAGGGAAATGTAGAAAGCACGAGCCGCAGGCGAGTGTTTTCTACATTTCTCGAGTGTTCTCAAATGACTGGAGCGTTTTATCATAGTGTAGTACACGGCTTAGGCTTCTTCATTTGCTTTATGATATAGATTTTTTCGCGCGCAAAACAATAAAACACGCTTTTTCTATGTTTTATACTCTGATAAAACATAGGTTTTTGACCAATCAGAGCGCGCGCAGGGTCCAATCTATGTTATAAATATCGAATATAAAACGAGGTGTCGGCCTAGAATGACTATCTCACGTGCTACAAATCTCTTATATAACCCTCCTTGACAACCCATAATGCACTTCGACTGGACTAGTTTCAGTCGCCACTGATCCAGTGCCGAAGAAATATTTCATTTCCGGCTAATTCGTATACACTCAAACGCCAGAAATTCCATTTATCTGAATACGACAGCAAGAGACTCACAGGCGACAGAAAATATATTGGAATTTAAACTAATCAAATCGGCTTAAAGGCGGTTTTCGTAGGCCTCGAGCATTCCCTCTTTCCTATCCGTTATTCGAACAAGGAGCTAGATATTACTGTTTGCGCGACAAGTTACCCATGATGGCTGCAGTGGGTCTTGAAGTATTACAGCTTTGGTAAGATTTATTCCACGTCTAAAAAGATGTCCTTATTGAATCCCCCATCTTGGATGTTATGAATTGTACAAAACGTTGGAAAGTCACCATAACCAGCTCAAAACCGATCAGTAAGCCAAAAAGTTGAAATCTAAAAAATACTGCCCACTGTTAAATTTTGTTTAACTACCAGGTTAGATAATTTGCAAATTTTTGACGAATGCCTGGGGAAATAGGGTAGCCATGGAAACATAAGGCACATAAGCAATGGCTTGTCGCACCGCCAAATTGTTCCAGATTAAAAAAGAAAAAAAAAGAATTACGACGATTACCAAGTTAAGAGCTCAATGATTGGTCGTTTTTATGCTAGGGACGTTAATGTCGTCTCGGACGTAAAAGCTGTCTGAAGACAGCTTTAACGTCTAGTATAAAAACGAAAAATAAGAAGGACGCCTTTAACGTCTGTCAACTTTAACGTCCTCTTTTGAGAGCGTCCAAACGACGCTCTTATCAGTCGCCTTTAACGTTTAAGACGTTAAACCTGTCTACTATAAAAACGTGACGCCCTTAACTGCCTGCCATGTTACCATCTAGTAGATCTGTTCGTATGTTGACAGGCTAAAAGTTGCTTGTTTCCAGTGTCGTCTGAGTGTAGAACCCAGTCTTTTTTTTATAAAAAAGTAATTTTTCTTTGTTAGGCCGTGTAATTAAATGCGTCTCGTTTTTAAACCAGACGCCTTTAACGTTTTAGACGTTAATGTTGTCTAGACAGCTTAAGAGAGAATGTCCACTAAGACCGATCGGGAGGTGGCACATGATCAAAAATCGAATTTCTTCATATTTCGTCCATAGTTAGCCTATGGTATGGTAAGAAACGTGAGGGTATTTTTTCTATCGAATATTAATTCAAAATCCGTAAAAATAACTATTTTCCGTCACTATGCAGCAAGTGGCATCTTAAATTCAAAACATTTTTTTTTCTAAACAAGGTTGAACCTGAAAGGAAAACCAGCCTTTCCCGTAGAGACTTTCCGAAATCACATAGGTAAAAAATTACTGAAAAATACGAAAAAAGTGTTAATCACACCATCATGATGAGAATGGTTTAATTAAACGAGTTCATTAACCACACTGTTAAATAAAAGCGAAATTTCGAGCATTTCCATCTCAAGTCCTGTAACTGACTCGCTTTCTTTAGTAATTCACATGCTTTGGTCTACTCTACAAAAGTCTCCAGAGGGGTTGCTGCGACGATACCCCATGAAAATGTGGTCTACTTTTTAAATTAAATTATATATCGTGTCTGTGTACAGCTTTGAAAAAATTTATAGTTTACGGCTCAAATTAAGGCAAACCCATGGAGAAAAAAATTCTTCAAAGGGCGTTGCTGTTGGATTTGAAATTGGCGTTGAATTTCAAAGATAAAAGTGAGTTGCAAGCAAGCTTGGGTATGATATTTGTTTTTCTCTAAAAAGAACTTAAAAAAAAACTTGCGAGAAACAATGTGGAAAACATTACACCAGAAGCCAAATGGATGATTGTTACGAATGCATGCTAAAGTCGGTATAATATAGTGCCATTAAGAGGTTTAGAGCTATTAAAAAAAACAACAACATACAAAACTATTAAAAGTACTTGCCTGGCCCCAGTTGTTCAAAGGCTGGATAACGCTATCCACCGGATAAATCGCTATCCACTGGATAAGTATTGACAAAACAAACCACGCTATCCACTGGATAGTGATTTATCCGGTGGATAGAGTTATCCACCTTTCGAACAACTGGGGCCTGATCTTTAAAAATGTGTCTTAATCGTGAGACGAGATGGCATCACAGACGTGGCGAAAGCGGGATTGGTCGTGTCCGGCAAACAGTGGCCTCAACCGAGACCATCAAACACACAGTTTCCCTTTTGCCTTATTGAATAAGTCTGTGTGAAGTCTAGTCCTGTAATTTCTTGAGAGATCAACGAGAAAAGCTCAAAAAACAGAACCTTCGCAGTGCACATCAATTAGTTGGTTAGGCCTTTCTTCGTTACCATCTATGCACATCAAATTTTTGAAAGCCCTACAACGCTCGAATAACTGAGAGAAGTCAACACGAATTTGTTAAAGAGTGTTAAAATCATTCATATTGCTGGTCATTTGGCTTTTGACTGCTTTTCTTCGGCTTCATGCAAAAATATATAGAAAACATGCTAACTGAATGGTACATAGAATTAAGAGGAAGCGTTTTGTTTTTTTGTTTCATTTTTTTAACTCGAAGTGACTCCTATTATCTGCTATCAAGTGACCTTCCCTTCCTTATGGGACATTAATTACTGGGCAATTACTGGGCAAGTCTTAAAGCGAATTCTTAGCGAATTGCCTGAGGAAGTAAACATCATCAGAGAAGCCTTTACTCTGCGGATGTATATATGTCATTTTCAATCTCACATCCATTACTTTAATTCGGACGCTGTCAATAGACCTCTTTAGCTAGGGCGGTTTGTTTTCCCATTGTAGAACACGTGGTATTCTCTGGAGAATTTTTCTTTTGTCCATCTTAAAATTATTCATTCATATACACGGGACTATTTGAAAATTTGAAAGCAAGAATTCTCAAGAGTATCATCACGTGGTCTACAATGGGAAAACAAACCGCTCAAGCTAAAGAGGTCTATTTGCAGTGCTTATTGTTGATGATGGCATTTGCCTAGTAATTAGTTTTCGTGGCGGTTGGTCCAAAACATGTCATTTTCTTTTCGAAATGAGATTAATAGATGTCGTATCGAGTGTGATCGACACTCTTCCATTACTTGAGACTAGCAATTACGCTTGTGCCTTCGCAAGCATAAATGGCCGTTTTTATGCTAGAGACGTTTAAAAGAGAATGTCCACTAAGACCGAGCGAAATTGAAAATACGTGGCACATGATGAAAAATCGAATTCCTTCATATTTCGTCCACAGTTAGCCTATGGTATGGTAAGGAACGTGAGGGTATTTTTTCTTTCGAATATTAATTCAAAATCCGTAAAATAACCATTTTCCGTCACTATCTCGCAAGCAGCCAGAATTCGCCTTTTCAAGCCTCGTCAATCGGCCTTAAAAATGTATCTGTTTTCACTCCGCATAGCTAAAAAACCGCAATACAAGTCTAGAATCGTGTTTACCTTGGATTAATAAGTAATTTGAACTAAACTATAAACTTCTAGCTTGACCTTTGAGGTCACCGGAATTATTTAAAAACAGGCAAAATTTCACCGACCTAAACTTCTCAAAATGTCGAGAGTTTTTAAGAGCAAATAAACTGTCCCGGTAAAACAGTAAATCAACAAAAATATGTATTTCTAGAAAGTAGAAAAAAGA
>JAHPZR010003359.1:0-2500 GCA_019787425.1 Platygyra sinensis | reverse complement strand
TAAGACATGAGACAATCTAATCATGTGACGAGATTACAATTGCGAGGAAGGGAATGCATGCTTGCTTAACAAAATCCTTTATTTCATTGTTTGCACTAGTCTTCATCTAAATTTTCAGCGCGCATTCAGTTTTTTTTTGTTATTTTACCTTATCCTTTGCTTAAATTTAAAAATGTATTTATTTATTTATATATGAAAATTGCGAAGACCGTGTTCTTTATATGTCACATTGAAATATATTACTTTTGCGTGCAAAAAGTATATAATTAAAAAAAAAAAATTCAAGCCCTCGACAACAAGAAAAATCGTGCTCGGCAAGCACACTAGAGCGAAAAAAATAATGCAAGGTCTCCCCCTCCCCCTCACTTCAACTTTAACAGTCCGTCGCTAAGCATTTCGATTGACCGATCAGTAATGATTGGCTGAACGAAACTAATTCTATGCAAATCCGTGATGAAGTTGTACTTACCAAAGACAGATTGGAAAAGCTCTGTGACATGGCTTCAACCGACTTTTCGGGCGTTTTAAGTTCACTTCGAGAGTATTGAGCCTCAAGCGTCTCTCTGCAATGTCTGCATATACCTGAAGTACATTACATAATGTTATAAAATAGAAATGACTTTTTTTCTGTTTATATAACACGACGCCCTTTTTTAATTGGGGGCTAGGGCTCCGTCGAATTGAAAAAAAAATAAAAAATTGAAAAAAAATTGAAAAAAATTATAACTCGTCGATCCTCTCGCGAACGGTAATTCAGCATGCAGAGCACCCTAATCGCAGAGACATGCGGCTCGATTCACTTCGTGCTGGTTCTTCGAGGTGATAAAAACTAGGGGACCCACAAACCTGTGATAATGGTATAAAATATTATATATTAATATACATACCGGAGCCAACAGGAAGAAATACTCCTGAGTATCGCAGTATTTTCTTCGACTCAGATTTGCGGATTCCCCGGTCTGCTATCCTTTTCCTTTCTCCGTGTGAGGACATCACAGCCGGGACACGACATCTGTTGGCCCCTCTCCTCCAGCCAATACCTAGGCGTGATCTATGGGCTGGACATATCTGCCATGTAGATATATCGCTAGGGCTTACGAAGATGGAGGCACGGGCCAAGATGAGCTCGTATTCGGTGTCGATATCCTCCGTTATGCCAACTCCTCGAGTGTGCTCTGTTACATTCCGTTCACATGATAACAAAGGAACGACATTTGTTTCTTTGTACCGCTTGTCAAGACCACAGGCGCCCCCTACTTTTTTCGAAAAAGTACATTTTTCTTCCATGATTCACTTCGATTCGGAGAATGCACAATTTGAAAAGTGAGAAGAACCAAGAGAATGAGAAGACTTCGTTCGACCAACGACTATTCAGCTACTTGTTTGAGTTAAAACTTCACGACGACTGCTTCTTGTTACAAACAAGGGCAGATGTCAATCAAATTCAT
The DNA here is from genome assembly GCA_019787425.1 of Platygyra sinensis. NCBI lineage: Eukaryota > Metazoa > Cnidaria > Anthozoa > Scleractinia > Merulinidae > Platygyra > Platygyra sinensis. The sequence continues at coordinate 1,052 of JAHPZR010003359.1, read as the reverse complement.
TTTTCCTGGAATTTGCTCTTCCAGTCACCCCCAAGTGTAGTGTCGGCTTACATGGCGCTCTTTTCACCTTTTCTTTGAAGTTACAATCACACGCGACCTTCAGCGCGAAAAAAGTCTAGGCAAAACTTAAGTTTTGGTGAGCATCAATCATCTCCGCCTCCTTGCCGATTGTGTGCAAAATTTACTTTTACTTATTCATTATACATTCAGCATGTACGGCTAGTTCACTAACTACATTCTTGAAATCTATAAATAAAATCTATGAATAAAAACGCTTGTCGGGTTTTTCAACAGCCCTTCGCATGCATGAATGACCCCGAGAGCAAACAAATCTACACGCAAACAAATTATTTCTGTACGTATTTTTCTTGGGGCTAGGGACTGAAAAATACTTAATTCTATAAAACTTATAACTTATTTATACCTTATTATAAGGCTTTTAAGACGTTTAAGTCTTGTTCAGACCGTAAACCCCAGACGAATAGGTGCCGAAATAATTTGTTTGTTTGCAGATTGGCTTGATCTCGGGGTCATTCATGTATGCGAATGCGCTAAAGGTCGCGTGTGAGAGGTCGCGTGTGATTGATAACCGCTGTATTAAAGGAAGAAAAGTCCAATAAAAAACACTGTGAATAAGCCTCTTTTCTAGATGACGAAAATTACTATTTCAATATCCACAAAAAAGTATCAGAGTCGTTAGGAAAGTATGATGACGGTAAAAAATAATAGGCCGCGGCTCCCCCACCTCCACCCCGCTAAGTTTAATATTCCACGCGTCGGACCACACGTGTCAAATTTTGAGGTTTATTGCATGACAGGAAATAACAGCGCATAACCATGAATGGAAGAACATTTCTAAGCTCTATGCGAAGAAAAATGAATCATTACAATGACTTTTACGGAGATAGAAACGTTACTTGTTGAGACGATATATTCCCAAGAACGAATGAAGCTGAAATGTGATACTCCTGCTTCGCGTGTTTGCTAAAATTTGATTTTAGGCAAGATAATCTCTTAAAAACACCAAGAAACCAAGAACATCTCATCTCAGG
>JAHPZR010003358.1:55000-65653 GCA_019787425.1 Platygyra sinensis | reverse complement strand
CAGTACACGGCTTCTTGCACTTTTCAAAGCTGACGATCACGCGCCGCATAGGCCATAACCAACACGTTACTGTAAAAAGATTACAACAATTTGCGGACGCTTAGGAACAATTTTCATCATCGTTTATTTTATTTCCTTTCGTTAAACACGATTATTTATGTGGGCTTCTTTAATTTCCAGTAAGAAATCTAATGTGACGCGGAAAGTGTATTCAAGAGAAAAGTAGAGTGTCCAGTGAATTTAACTATCCTCGTTAAAGGATAAAGAAAGTGGAAGCTCCACGCTGGAAAAATTAAGTGTGTTGTTCAAAAATCTTTTCATATTTTGGTAACAGAAACAAGAATATTACCTTTAATTTCAATTTGTGGCCATGCTGTTTTAAATTTACTGAGTATTTTGGAGGGGTTGGCTGAACTCTTAAGTTTATCTTTTCGTTCTTCAGAAGTTGCTCCCAGTTCATTCGTCGAGCAGCGCGGCAGATTCGTCTCTTGAATTTCTTCACTTTTCCTGTACAGCGCTGTAAAAAGGAAAGAAATTAATTGTGACGAGGACTGATGAAGCTCCACTAGATGTCTTATTATTATGTGCGTGAGGTCAATTTAAAGTAGAGAATTTCTTAACAATTAAAACTGATATTTCTGCCGGTTTTTTTCGAAGATCTCTTTCGCGAGTTTTGACATTGCTGCAAAAAAGGTTAATTGATGAGTTCTTAGACGAAAACAAAAACGGAGATCGATTGACTAATAGCGGTTGAATGTAAAATTATCGAATAAAATTGCTGGAATCGAAAGTGGTTGATCTGGCTGGGTTGACCACTAGAACAGCAACATCTGAAAATTATGGCAGGTTTTTTTCCTGATTTAAACACGGAGCGCTATGAACTTGTTTATTGGATAGTAAGCACTCGTCAATAAATAATGGCTAAGCTAAATTCTGTACTGATCCAAAAATCTCTAATAGTTTAGAATAAAATTGAAAAATAATATGCACGCTTTTCAGTGGCGTTTATATAGTTCCGTGTGGTTATATATTTTCTTCTGTTAATTCCTTTTTAAAGAAAAAAAATAGAAACCGGTCACCATCTGGTATTGCCAAAAACAAAAACGTTGTAGTGTGTCGAATTAGATTACCAAATTTAAAGTAAAAAACTTTACTGCAGTTTTTCCGGCGGTTAGTAGAAGTAGCAACTACAGCCGCTCTTCTCGATATTGCGCTATAAACCTGAGAGGCTTTGCAGCTATGAGGGGAATTAAAAAAAGCAGAAGGCAGTAAATGTCGATATCTCTTAAAATCAGATTCCATTTATACCAGCTCATGAAATGACATTTAGTTTTTTAAACCTGCAACATTTAAAATGACTTGTAAACGTAAGTTTTAATATTTATGTTATCAATAGACATAATGAAATAGAGAAACCTTATTTTTTGTGAGAATTAATTAAAAAGTGCAGCAACTTTTGCTTTTGTTTTGACTGCTGAGATCGGGCAGTTAAACTTTAATTTTTCTTAGTCATGTCTTTATTTGAATGACAGAACATATCCCTCTACACGATATTTCGCTAACGATAGTTTGGTGACATTGAAGCATGTTAAAATTATCTTAATTCTAAATTTTCTTTTGATGTCCTCATTGCAACACTTGTCCTTTCCCGAGGCAAGTATTTGCTAGAACGTTACAGAGTGTTTTAAGTTGTTATTTGGTAGGGATTTGCTGAACTCTTGGGTTGACGTTTTCGTCTTGTAGGAGTTGCTCGCAGTTCAATCTTCGAGCGGTGACACAGATTCGTCTCTTGAAATTCTGCACATTTCGCGGACACCACTGTGAAAAGAAAAGAAAATAACTTTTAAGAAGACGTATGAAACTCCAGAAAACTCCAAACTAGATGTTCGTGTGCTGAGTCGAGAATTTTCTAGTGATGAAGGTGCGCTTTTAGCGGTTTCTTGGAGATCGGACGCGTACACTTAGAAAGTCCTGTCAAAAAGACTGTGATGAATCTAAGGTGACGATAAAAATTGAAGTGATGAAGTCGCTTTGAGATCGACTGAAAAGTAACGCTGGAATTTCAAATTATCTAATAAAATTGTCATAGCAAAGCTGCAAAGGGAAAACCGAGGAATAAGGTAAATGGAAATCGATAAAAAAAGGGGCGCTATGGGATTTTTTTTAGCTAGACTCAATAATTACCGAAAGGTTAAAATCTACTGAAAATGTTACTCTTTGTAATATTCTTTGTTGGCTAAGAATAATTATAACACCAGGCTCAATACAGAGTAGTTCCAACTTTCTACTAACTCATTTTAATAGTAGCAAATAAAGATTTAATAACATTTTATCAGTTAAATTATGGAATTTACCGGACGTTTAACACCACCGTAATTGCAAACCGGCCCGAGCCCATTGACTTTTTTATGGCGAGAATTGCGATGCAAAAGAGAAGTCCAAGCACCATTGTTTTGTCCATATTGCGAAACTTCAGGAAGCTGAGTGAGTCAGTTTGTCGCCTAGCGAGTGTACAAGCCCCTTTTTTAACGTCCGATCTGATGACACCTGTTGTTTAACTTTTCTGACGTTTGTCTTTCGCATGGAGACGCAATTCTCTAAACGTTCACCTTAGAAGATAGGTACCAATTCAAACATGCAGGTAATGAGAGAAAATATACTGATCAGAAAGAAGAAATTCGATTATTATCAGCAGAGCCCGTTCCAACGGCCACTTTTTGGACAACAAAATTGTCAACTTCGTTATCGTCTATTTTTTTTAAGAATACGTTTAATCTCATTAACTCATTTAATAAGAACACGATTTAATTTTATAGCCAAAATGAAGTCGTATGAATAGGGTTCCACTTAAATTGCACGTTAATGTATTCAGAGTATTAATATATCCTAAAAACAAACACATTGCAAGGCAGCTGCCTGCCTAGCTTAGTATTTTTTGTTTCTCTTTTCCCCATTCTCGTTTCCAGAAGCCACGACTGCTTTGGTAAAGTACTAAGAAAACGACCTTGGGTCTAAACAAAAGAAGGCACCCAACTAGGGTGGTGAAATCCTATTCCTTGTGTATCCGGTCTCCATTTGCTTTTGTTCCATAAACACTGCGGAGGGTAAATAAAGGTATATTAATATCAGTTAATTCGCTTTGGCGCTAAATCGTCCGTTTCATTGTCTTGTTCATTACCAAATGGCACTAGATTATTTTTATTACTTTTGACTGTCCTTTGCTAAAATGAATTTTCTGGTCGATTTTTACGGACGCCAAAGCCAAACAAGGTTTCTACTCAAAAATAGAAAGAAAAAAAAAAACGGGCAGACGAAAGGAGTTGAACGTCATATGATGTGAACGTGCAATAATCTCGAGTGATACGAAAGTGAGACTGAAATCTCCTCTAATTGGAATTGCAATCGATTTCCGAAATTGGCGGCTGTAAAATGACCAAAAGTGTAATTTTTTTACGTCCTACAAGCACTGTGTTTAATAATTTTAACGGAAAGTAGAAAAAATTTGTTAGAAGCAAAGGCGAAACAAAGTGAAGCAAAGTAAATAATTGATCGCAGTCAGTTCACAAAAGTGACTTCAGTCATCGGTAATTGATGCATAGCAAACAGTTCGACAAGGAATAAAATTATTCATTCGCATACTATATTATTTCAGTTGCTGCTATTTTTTATTCCGTATGCTTCAGAAATATGTTTTCTAGTATTTTTTTCAACGCAACCAAAATTTTCCTGTACACTTTTACACAATGCTTGTAGTGATGTTTTTAAGACTCAGCTGAATAGCTTGTGGACTAGTTGACGCCTTTGGATAGAGCAGTGTTTCAACATGTTAAACGAGTTTTTAATTAAACCTTTATTCCATCTCCCTCTTTTTCACGGCGTATCTAGTTTTATAAGGTGTACAATTGAAGAAGTCAAAATGTCCGTGCACGCAAAGAAAACGCTAAACACGTCTTCTCGGAAAGTCTTGCCTTTACCGTTCATCACCTCTTGCTCCAGGTGCTTTGGTCCAACATTTTCAGTGCGCTTCATTCCAATTTTACTCTAGCGCACGCCTCCAGGTAGCCATTGGTCGCCCTCTCCTTTTTAACAATAGGGTGTGTAGGTCAGTGGTATGTTGCAATGGTTTCTGTGATCCGGCCGCAGGATAGAGCGAATCATCCTTTATCTTCTCCGTTTTATTTCTTTGCTCATTGGTTTCATGTCAGAAAGGGGGTAAGTTTCTAAAGAAACTGTGGTGTTGCGTCGGTGGGAGTATTACAAGATAATAATTTGGTTTTAACAACTGGGTTGATAATGTGAATTGGCCTCCGTGATAAAGAGATTCGGGAGCTGACATTTCCAGCGTTAGCCCATCTCTGGGATACCAATCTTCTTCATGATGCTGCGTAGGCTTTCATTGTGTCGCTTACCATTCGCTAACCTGTTCAGTGATATTTAACAATTATTCCATGAGTGCGCGTTGGATATGAGATGATAGATAGCCAACGAGGCGCGTAGCGCCGAGTAGGCTATAATCATCTCATATCCAACAAGCGCGAGTGGAATAATTGTTTTATTAAAAACGCCCCCAAAATATAGAAAACTAGACTTAAATAAAAACAAAAAGGCCCAAAAAATCACGCATACGCTCGCCATTTTTGTAGATCATGGTATAATGGCTCATATACCATGATGGCTAAGCCAATGAAAACTCTCGAATTGCATTATCCAATGATCCAGTTTTTAATAATACGCATCATAATCGATCAAATCTTTTCGCTCGCGCGCGATTGGTCTAAACGCGTCACGTGACCGAATATCCCCCAGCTAAAACTGGGGGATATCCGAGAATATACCCCAATTTTCAAAACTGTGCGCGTTGCGTAAAAGATTTGAAGGATAATAAACACGATAGTCTCCATTTGGTGCGACAATATGCTCGGATATTTGTCCGCGGACATTATCTGTTTCTTGAGGCTCACAGTTTTCCTCGAGCTACGCTCTCGGAAAACTGTTCGCTTCTCGGAACAGATAATGTCCGCGGACCAATATCCTAGCATATTTTCGCACCAAATGGAGACTATTGTTTATATATAAAGACTTGTTCCTATGCTTGCTCGTTTCTTAACCAGCAGTCAATTCTCAATCATTTTATCCTATCTATACGGATTCTTATCCATCCCCTTATTTTTGTTTGCTTTCGTACTTGCCTTCACCTCGGTATCCTTCTCGGTATATTTTGTCCTTAGTTGTTTATTGACTCTTTCTGAACTTGTGCTCAGGAGTTTCTCATTTAATTTAATTTACTCTTTCTGATTTACCAGGTTTAGGATTACTGGCTGACTCGTAGTCTTCTCTTCATCCTTTTTCTAAGATTTCTTTTGCTTCTTTAGGTAGATAGATACTTTGTTATGAACACCTTGCAGCCAGAGGCTGAATTATTTCTGTGTAGGCCTTGGCTTCTCTGTTTTTAATTACTTATACACGACCCCACAAGCTTGTAGCTTTAATTTTTATCGTGTTTGAATTAACGCCATTCATAAAGGACATCCACTCGACAATCGTGTTCAACCTCCTCTTCTGGCTCTTCATCTGCTAGCCCTTTGTACCTGTTCCTCAAAGTGACGCTAAAACACAAACACAAGCAACTTGGCTGTATCGTATTTAACCCTAGAACTCTGTTTCTTGTTTGGCTACTTTTTAGACTTGATTTGATTCCTGTGTACTTCATGATCACTTCCATTAATTACCGATATGTATACTCTGGTTTCCCTCACTGAATTCCTGATTCGTTCGTTGACTAGTATGTGGTCTATCCGATTCTTTGTCACTCCATCTAGAAATACCCATGTGAGGAAAGAGTGCATCTGCTAATTTATGACTTACTCCTTCATGTTATCATAGTTAATAGAGGGGACTGGTTATGAAGCCCGGAAAGCATCAAAGGAGAAAACAAAGATGTCAAGGTTTATGTTGAAGGGTCCACGACAGTGCACAATCTTTTGTTTTTGGCTCAAACACTATGCATGAGTTACGTAACCAACACGTTTCTATTGGTTAGTTCCTCAGTTCGGAGTAAACAACTATTGTGTTTTGTGCAGGGTCAAGGCCAAAAAGGACAATAACATACAACAAAGAACTTTTTTGAGTTTCATAAACACACACATATATAATGAGGGTTCTGGGACAATTTTTTTGGGACCCGCCGGCTCGCAAATCTCGCCGGCGCTTCCCAGAAAAATTGTCCCAGAACGCCTCATTATCAATGTGTGTAAGAGAAAAAAGTCTCGTCCCAGAATTTTTTTCTATTGGAGAAATGTGCGGCTTTTTGCCAGGGTGGCCCACTCAACATCGTGGCTGGTATCCAGAAGGACCCTGGTAATAAACAAGAAGCATACCATTTTTTTGTCATGTAATCGACATTTTGTTTTCCTATTACATAGCAGGAAAACGGAACATTTCAAAGCTCTGACGAGTAACAGCCATTCTTCTGCCATTGCTGATCATATGAACTAAACAGGCCACGGGATCAAATGGGATCGCATTGGTATTTTAGCCACTGGACAGTCTGATACACATTGTAAAATTAAGGAACCTTGTTCACTCGCGATTTAAAACCAGCGCTTAATGAAAATGTTGGCAGTGGGAAACTTCTTCTCTACCAGCCATTTATATTTTTTCCAGCAGATTTAACTAAGTCTGTTTATTGTCATTTATTTCTTTATTGTCCTCCGCCCATGATCACTTTTTTTTATTTGGTATCACTCTTCGCGTTTAAATTTAACTGTAGCTAGGTAACCGTTACTTCAGAAGATTACAGGTTGGAGCATACGAGAGGTCTAGTTCATAAATGAGAGTTTCTACAACATTGGTTCTCTCGTTATGTTTATGACCGCAGTTTGTTTGTTATTTTTATTGAAGTTGAAATGGCCGAAGAATAAGAGTGTCTAGAAATACCTGTCTTTAATAATCCGTTAAGTTATTTAAGTCCTGTCCATCATGGCTTTTGCTAATTTTTTGATATCAGAATACCAGCTTCTTCCTTATGGTTGTAGTCTTCGCTTCCAGAATATATTGAATTAGTTTCACTCTTCCCCTTCTTACCCAGTGTGTTTCACTAAATCCCATGATGCTAATGCCTTTACTACTTATTTGTCTTCTGGCCTTTGCAATATTTCTACTAGCTTCTCTACAGTGCTGTTACGTTCCTGTATCCATTGATTAAGATGTTTTTGAGTGCACTATTTCGATTAAAATCGTTTTCTCGGCTTTGGTCCTCATGCATCGTGATGTCTCTGTTGACAAAAGTACGTGGAAGCCTGTTCAAAGCTGGAATTAGATTTGTTTGTTGTTTTTGTCATAGGTTATTTTTTAAGTGTGAGGGTTATCAGCACTCAGCCCAAACTTTAAAACTGAGGGCCATTTTTACTGTTAAGGTTTTTTTCCATAGATGACTGCAATGTCAGTGCCATTGAGCAACATCTTCCCGGGCTCGTGCTTTAATGACTCACAGACTGGCTGGCAAAGGCTTCTGAGTTGAGAGGGCACTGCAATAAAATTTTCAGTATCATGAACGAGTGCAGATTTTTTATTTATTTTGTCATTACCTTTCCAAATAAAGCCATACTTGAATTTATGTTTTAACTCATTGAACCCCAGCGCTTTTTGCCAAAAGCGCATTTTTTTTGCACATTTTGGAGATGTTGAGTCTAGATATGCGCTAAATTAGTTCCTATGTACTAGAAAAGGCATTTCCAACATCAGACAATACCTTTCTGCGTCGCGTTTTGCGACATTTTCCTTAGGCATACGCAGAAATATACTTTTTAGTATTTTTTGACTTTCCTTTTTCCCCTTTTCTTATCTTTTTGCTGCAGAGATTAAATTTGTACTTCGTTCTCTTCCCGTTGAAAACCGTCCAAAAAAGCATCATCGATATGGGCAATTTTCACCACGAAGTAGCCACTTCTAGTGGCAGGAAAATTTGCTCTGAGTAATTCACTGACATTTCTGAGCATTTTATTGCATATGTCAGGAGCATTAAGCTGATCAATCTGACCTGGGTATCATTGGAAAGATGTTAGTGAGTTTAAATAATGCAAATTTTGATTTAAGGTGATGACGTCAGAAATTGAACTAAGGCCAAGGCTCGTCACAGGCGGCGCGGGAGCCAATGGGTTAAATAGGGTCGTTTGATATCGATATTTATGCCACTTTACCAAATAACTATGGTATAATTTAAGTCTTCACTATTTCAATTTGTTCAAAATGGTAAGTTCCTCCCACTTCGACATGGTGAGTGTCGTTTGAATAATTGATGTTCGTATGTTCTGGATGAAGTCGAATTGAACGAGTTGAGAAGAACAAGGTGCGAAAATTTCCGGTTTCATTGTTTTTAATCGGAAACCAGAATATTAAAAATAGTTCTCAACCAATGCACATTGTTGTAAATAAGAATTCAAATACTTTAAAAAACGAGTCATGACGTCGGTAAATAGTGTTTAATTTCCTCATTTTTACCTTACCCAACGTATGTTATTGTCTTGTCTGAAAGGGTCACCTTTCTTTACACCACACCGCACTTAAACGTAAATCCATTGCTCAAAACGCAACTTTCATCGTTTTGAAATTTCACACACAGATGGTGTAGAGGGGGGAGGGGGGGGGGGGGGGGGGGGCGCTGATGTTTCAATGATAACTGAGAATTTGCAGAGACGTAATAACTGGGGTGTTTTTCTAAAAATAATTCCTAAAATTGAGGTCTATAAATGGCCACCTATGAGATGTGCCTACGTCGCCGTCGTGGTTGTTTAAGTACGCTAAAATATGTATCAGATGGTGTTCACCATTTGAAAGAGCTGCAAATAGAGGTATACGGACGCCGGGACAGTCAAATAAAATGCTAAGCACCACTTATGTACAGTATTCTCCAATATACAAAATTGTGGTTGTTAAAGAATTATCGGAGTTTTAAAGTTTACTTTTGCTGGCAATTTTTAAAAACCCATTAACTAACTTAAACTTGTAATCGAACCCTTGTTTGGTTTCTACAAGAGTTTCTCCATTAAAGTCTCTATTTAAACAAGCTCTATGTTCATCTATAAGAAGTGATTGGCACACACGACAAGGTGTATTCTATTTGAACGAAGGCAACCAGAGGAGCATTCAACAACGCTATCTTGTTTATCGTTATGAAGAAGTTCTTATCTTCGTTGGCTTTACTGTGCCTCGTTTCCATTTTGCTGTTGGCTTGTTCTCATGATGGAGAAGCACTTGCACCTCTTCCCTTTGGATCAATAAACGCTGCCGATAGAAGGGAAATGAAACACTCCGAGGTAACTGAACGGTTCCATTTAGTTTCAAAACTTTTTCAACTTACCTCTTTATCCAAACAGTAAATAAAAATCTTGAAAATAATTAGTTCTCTTAGAAAGTGTTATAAGAGGGATAGGGTTAGTGGGTGCGTTAAACGATTTTGATGCGATCTTGCTCCAGAAGTCGGCCTTATTAATGAAATTATCCAATCGTCATTTTGGTTTTGTGTTTTGACTCTTGGTTCTAATGTCTGAGAAAAAAATATTAACTTCTAAAATTAGTTAAGTGTGGATGGTTTTTTTGTCCTTCGAATTCGGTCAAAACCTGTGCCAGTACGGTCCATGCCACATATGCATATATGAACTGAAAAACCCATTTCAGTAGAAAAACGTACCATGCAAGTAGTTTGTTTTGTTTGTTTTTTATGCTGGGCCAAACGTTCCCCTTCAGAAACAGGTTCTTCCATATTCTTGCAGCCCCAAATGAAACGCCTTTCTGTTTTTATGCATGACACCTACATGTTAACTGTTTGATGTTAATAACAGATTTAACTCCTTTAATTCAGGTTAGCGTACTAAAGATGCCTAGAATTTGAGATGGATACAACTTAAATGACTGTCTCCTCGGAAACATATTGGTTGTCAGTTTGCATATCAGCTTAGGTTGAGCTGACAATTTTATATTGCGTGCTAGGCAATATGGCAGTTGACCCTTTTTCTAAATGTCGGCTATTAAGAGAAACAGACTGAAGTGCTTGGTAATTCATTTTCCGGGTTTTGATTGACTAGGCGATCAATGGATCGCTGCTTTTTACCCTTTACCGTGGTCGTTAATGGCCACCAGAGAGCATCGTTTTTGCCACAAAACAGGGTGAAGATTGGTTAAAAATTAAGCTTTGTTAAAATTCAATATTTTGCATTGGCATGTTCAAATGTTGTTGTTTTTAGTGGTCAATGCGCTTATGTGCATCTAGGTGGTTTAGGGGCGTGCCACTTAAACTTCAAGAAACAAATATGTCAACTGAATATAAAGAACTTAAAAATCTTGTTTGCAAGACTGAGAAACAACTCAAGCGAAGTGGACAGGACGGAACTTGAAACCGCTATGTGTCAGTGTTTCTCAGACACGTCTCCAAGCTTGGTGCATACAAAATAATAGGCCTTTTGCAACAAACGATATCATGGTACAAAATCCGTCATTCTGGAGGGCAAGCTCATTGTTATTATTCCCTCAGTGGGACTTTAAAACAAAGAGACCTCAACCAGTCAAGCGTGATTGGCCTTTGTTTTAATATCCCACTGCGGGAATAATAATGAGCTTGCCCTCCAGCATGGCGGATTTTGTACCATGTGATTGTTT
>JAHPZR010003358.1:27500-50000 GCA_019787425.1 Platygyra sinensis | reverse complement strand
CCGTCGTGGTTGCTTAAGTACGCTAAAATGTGTATCAGATGGTGTTCACCATTTGAAAGAGCTGCAACTAAAGATAAACGGACGACGAGGCAGTCAAATAAAAGGCTAAGCATGACTAATATAAAGTATTTCACAAGATACAAAATTTTGGTTGTTAAAGAGTTACCGGAGTTTTAAAGTTACTTTTGCTCGCAATTTAAGACCCATTGACTAATTTTAACTTGTAATCGAACCCTTGTTTGGTTTCTATAAGAGTTTCTCCATTAAAGTCTCTATTTAAACAAGCTCTATGTTTATCTATAAGAAGTGATTGGCACACATGGCAAGGTGTATTCTATTTGAACGAAGGCAACCAGAAGAGCATTGAACAACGCTATCTTGTTTATCGTTATGAAGAAGTTCTTATCTTCGTTGGCTTTACTGTGCCTCGTTTCCATTTTGCTGTTGGCTTGTTCTCATGATGGAGAAGCAGCTGCTCCCCTTCACAAGGGATCAATAAACGCTGCCGATAGAAGGGCAATGAAAAACTCCGAGGTAACTGAACGGTTCCATTTAGTTTCAAGGCTTTTTCAATTTACCTCTTTATCCAAACAGTAAATAAAAATCTTAAAAATAGTGAGTTTTCTGAGAAAGTGTTATAAACGGGAAAGGGTGAGTGGGTGGGTTAAACAATTTTGATGCAATCTTGCTCCAGAAGTCGGCCTTATTACTTAAATTATCCAATAGTCATTTTGGTTCTGTGTTTTGACTCTTGGTTCTGATGTCTTTGCAATATTAACTTGTAAAATTAGTTAAGTTTGGATGGTGTTTTGTCCTTCGAATTAGGTCAAAACCTGTGCCAATACGGTCCATGCGAGATATGCATATATGAACTGAAAAACCCTTTTCAGTAGAAAAACGTACCATGCAAGTAGTTTGTTTTGTTTGTTTTTTATGCTGGGCCAAACGTTCCCCTTTAGAAACAGGTTCTTCCATGTTCTTGCAGCCCCAAATGAAACGCCTTTCTGTTTTCATGAATGACGCCTTTATGTTAACTGTTTGATGTTAATAACAGGTTAGACTCCTTTAATTCAGGTTAGCGTACTAAAGACGCCTAGAATTTAAGATGGATACAGCTTAAATGACTGTCTCCTCGGAAAAATTATTGGTTGTCAGTTTGCATATCAGCTTAGGTTGAGCTAACAATTTTATATTGCGTGCTAGGCAATATGGCAGTTGACCCTTTTTTTTAAATGTGGGCCTTTAACAGAAACAGACTGAAGTGCTGGGTAATTCATTTTCCGGGTTTTGATTGACTAGGCGATCAATGGATCTCTACTTTTTTACCCTTTAACATGGCTGTTAATTGCCACCAGAGAAAATTGTTTCTGCCACAAAACAGGGTGAAGATTGGTTAAAAATTAAACCTTATTAAAATTCAATATTTTGCATTGACATGCTCAAATGTTGTTGCTTCTAGTGGTGAATGCGCTTATGTGCATCTGGGTGGTTTAGGGACGTGCCAAGTAAACTTCAGAAACAAATATGTCAACCGAATATAAAGGACTTAAAAATCCTTGTTTCAAGACTGAGAAACAACTCAAGCGAAGTGGACAGGGCGGGACTTGAAACCGCTCTGTGACAGTGTTTATCAGACACGTCTCCAAGCTTGGTGCATACAAAGTAATTGCCAAACTGTCTTCTTTTGTACCCCGCGCACTCGGGAAATTATTTGTACAAAGAAATTTTTTTTGCAAATGGGTAATTATTTAATATCGACCGTGAAACTTTAGGGTGTATATATAAAAATTAGTATAGACCCGGGGGAACGAAGGATATTATTTCGTTCCGTCTTTCAGTTGCTTTGAGCTGTACGCAAATATTCTTTTTTTGATGCCTCAATTTGCCGCCGGCTACTTAAGAAGTGATGCGCAATGCGCATTTAATAAACCACGTAAATGGCAAGGAATAGAGATCTCAGCGAGTTAAAATAAGTTTGATTCACCAATGTTCTAATTCGACCTTTCTGTTTTCAGTTGTTCCGTTCCCGAAGGAGCATCTGTGAGGCCGCGCGAGCTCTGAATTGCAAAACCTGAGCGGAAGACGAACAAGTCTAGAGTGAAACACCTGACAGCAGAAACCGACGCAAGTTATGGAAAACGATCTCTATAAGCAAACTTAAAACTAATTAACTTGACTTGAATTGTCAATAAATAGATGGAAATTAATCGACTTGTCTATGGTGCTAAACTTATATACCACCTTTTCCTGTTTTTCGTCGCTGTCTCTAAGTTTGAAAGTTACTTTCCTATAACGGCTACTTCCCTACAAAAACCAGATTACGACTAACCCTCAGTAAAGCATCGTTAAATTAATCGTTTCTGAACTTGAAACGATAATGTAGTTTAAAATGGCTCCTAGGTAAATGTCCAAAGAGCGCGACTTCAAATTTTCGTCTTCCGTCTAATACGCCCTTACACGGCTTCGTGCACTTTCCAAAGACGATCGTAAGCCGCTTAGGCCATAATCAACACACTACTGAAAATAAGTAACAACAATTTGCGGAACGCTTAGGAACAATTTGTACCATCGCTTAGGCTATTTCTTCGTGTTAAACACGATTATTTAAGTGCTCTTCCTCAGTTCGCAGTAAGAAATCTAATGCGACACGGGAAGTGTACAAAAGAGAAAAAAAGAGTGTCCAGTGAATTTAACTATCCTCGTTAAAGTGTAAAGAAAGTGGAAGCTCTACACTGATAAAATTAACTTGTTCTAAATCTTTGACCCCCAAGCTATAGAACGGGTCCTTTACTAAGTTGAAGATCTCAAAACTCAGACGCAGGTGTCCTTTCTCGAAACAAATAATAATTTCAGGTAAAAGCGCGCGAAGACACTTTCTAAGAGTACTAGTTATTTCACAACCAAAGTAATAATATCAAAGCTGGTATATCACGAGTTTACATTTTGATGTGGAGGATATATGAAATAATTCAATACGAACTGCGGTTGTAGATGAAGGTGAAGAGTGAACATTGCAGTTAAGTTTTTCCAATTTAAGCAATTGGAACGAAGTAGCCTGAAGCCTTTTTATCAAGGTCTTGGTTTCGCTCCTCACGGGAGATACGAACTCAATTAATTGACCTCGTTCCCGATGTGTAGCTATATAGCTCAGTTGGTAGAGCATCGCATTGGTATCGTTGAAGCCCTGATTTTTTCTGGCTTCTTCTTTCCAATTGTTTAAATTAGAAAATTAACTGCGATGATCACTCTGCACTTTCAGTTTACATTTTTTTTAAGGCTCTTCATGGAGTTTACATGATGTTTTAAATTTGGTATTTTAGAGCGGTTGGCTGAACTCTTAAGTTTATGTTTTCGTTCTGGATAAGTTACTCGCAGTTTAATCGTCGAACAGCGCGGCAGATTCGTATTTTGAAATTCTCCACTTTTCCTTTATAGTGCTGCAAAGAGTTAAGAAACTAATCGCTTTAAGGACTGATCAAAACTCCACTAGATGAGTTAAAAACAAAATTGAAAAATAATATGCAATCTTTGCAGTGGCGTCTATATAGTTCCGTGTTGTTCCATATTTTCTTCTATTAATTCCTTATCAAAGAAAAGAAAACTACTGGTCACCATCTGCCTTTTCCAAAAACAAAAACGTTCTAGCCTGTCGTATTATATTACCGTCTTTGAAGTCTTTGAAGTCAATGAAAACTAGAGGATTGTCTAACAATAAAAATGATATTTCTTCCGCTTTTTTGCAGATCTCTTTCGTGCGTTTTGACAGAAAGGTTTATCGATGAGTTCTCAGAAGACGACAAAAGCTGAGATGCATTGATTAATAACAGTTGAATTTGAAGTTATCGAATAAAATTGTAGCAAAGTGTTTGACTTGGTTTAATTCAAGTCTCTTTCTGAGCACTAAGCTAGAGCTGTTTCTTCGTAGACTCTATTTTATCTCCTCGGTCGTGCTTGTAAATAGCAAGGTGGTCTGCCTTCCACCAATTGGGATTTTTAATTCTGCTATGGTTAATTGATTTGTTTCTTTCAGTTTAAGCGGCATACCTGTGAACTGGCTAGGTGTAGTTGAGCGCATTGAACGCTATAAATAAATATGAACATCTGAACTAAAACTGGCGTGACGGCGAGTTAACACGGAGCGCTAAGAACATGTTTATTGTAAAAGAGAATTGGGTTGCAAGCACTCGTCAGTAAATAATGGCTGAGCTAGCTTCTGTACTGATCCAAAAATCTCTTATAGTTAAAACAAAATTGATAAACAATATGCATTCTTTGAAGTGGAGTTTATATAGTTCCGTGTAGTTCCATATTTTCTTCTGTTGATTCCTTATTAAAGAAACGAAAACCACTGACCTCCATCTGGCTTTGCCAAAAACGGAAACGTTGTAGTCTGTCGAATTATATTGCCGAATTTAAAGTAAAAATTTTACCTGAATAGCTTTGCCGCTATGATGGGAATTAAGAAAAGGAATTTTTGTTTTTCATTCCCTAATACAGTACAGGTCAAAGGGATTGCAGCACCTACACGCGCGTAAAATGCGTGTAGTCTGCGTGTAGTATTCGTGGACAGTGCGTGGGCAGTGCGTGGACAGTGCGTGGGCAGTGCGTGTAATTAACTGCGTGTAAAATTTTCTCTTCAGGTAGTTACACGCATTTGCGTGTAATTTCACCGGTATGCGTGTATTCAAACTGGAAGAGGAAGCCTTTGTTATTCATACACGCATTTGCGTGTATGAATTAATAACGAGCTCGTGTATAAATAACAAACGAGCACCTAAGAAACAAATCTTCTTTCTTAGTCTGTAAACTCGTAACGCTTTGGAGTACGAAATATTTTAATGAATCTTCGTACTGTTTTAAAGTACACTGATTGCTGTAATTTAGAATTAAAAAGCGACATAATTGTTCATGTTATCTCATAACACGCCAGTCGCTCGCTGGCGCCGCTTGTTGTTGAAACTCGAACGGAAAAAATATTTTACTATGAAGCGGTAAACCAGTTTAATGAAACTGCTCGATTCTATCGGGAACGTTTTACGACCAAGAGCAAGAAGGCGAAAGATTAAACTATATCACAGTGCAGTCCACTACGATAAATGTTACACAAGGTAAATGCTTTGTTTTCATTACACGCACTTTAAATATTCTGTTCTCACTACACGCACTTAATGAGTTCCAGTTGAACGACTGCGTGTAAAATTACACGCAATATCACGTCTAATGAGTCAAAATACACGCGTGTAAATACACGCATTTTCTTGTCTTTGCGTGTAAGGTGCGTGGACACTGCGTGGACACTGCGTGGGCACTGCGTGGGCACTGCGTGTAATGTGCGTGTACTACACGCGCTTTACGCGCGTGTAATGCTGCAATCCCTTTGACCGGTACTGTACGTTCAACTAATTGCCGTAGAAAGTTGTCGTGAGCCAACATGTTTGTCGGTTTATTCTGTAAATATTATGTGAGACTCGTGAAATGACAGCTAACATTTGTTTTCAGGAGACAGTAAATATCGATATCCTGTCGAAACAGATCCGATTTATACCAGCCCATGAAATTACATTAGTTTTTTAAAACTGTAAACCTGTAACTTTTAATATTTATTCTATTGTGAGAATGAATTAAAAAGTGCAGCAACTTTTGCTTTTGTTTTGACTGCCCATATCGGGCAGTTAAACTTTAATTTTTCTCAGTAATGCCTTTATTTGAATGGCAGGCCATATCCCTCTACACGATATTTCGCTAACGATAGTTTAGTGACAATGACACACGTTAAAATTATCTTATTTTCAAATTTTTTTTGATCTTCTCATTGCAGCACTTGTCTCGGAGTTCCAGAGGTAAGTGTTTGCTAGAATGTTACAGAGTGTTTTAAGTTGTTATTTGGTAGGGCGGGTTTGCTGAACTCTTGGGTTGACGTTTTCGTCTTGTTGGAGTTGCTCGCAGTTCAATCTTCGAGAGGTGACACAGATTCGTCTCTTGAAATTCTTCACACCGTTCTTACAGTACTGTGACAAGAAAACAAAATAAGACGTATAAAATTCCAGAGAACTCCAAACTAGATATTCGCGTGCTCAATTAAAACTCCAGAATTCTCTAACGATAAAGGTGCTGCTTTTTTCTGGAGACCGTCTCGTGCGCTTTGAAATTCCTGTTAAAAAGATTGCGATGAATGTAAAGTGACAATAAAAATTGAAGTGATAAAGGCGTTTTGAGATCTATTGACAAATAACACTGGAATTTCAAATTATCTAAATAAAATTGTCGTAGGAAAGCTGCATAGGGTAAACCGAGAAATAAGAAGGTTAAAATATACTGAAAATGTTACTTTTTGTAATATTCTTTGGTGGTTACCAAAACTTAGAACGCCAGGCGCAAAACAGAGTAGTTCCAATTTTCTAGCAAATAAAGATGAAATAACATTTTATCAGGTAAATGATGGTATTTACCGGACGATTATCACTGGGACTGCAAACAATTTGGATCCCATTAGCTTCTTTTATGAAGAGAAATGTGATGCAAAAGAGAAGAAGTCCAAGCACCATTGTTTTGTCCATATTGCGGAACTTCAGGAAGCTGAGTGAGTCAGGTTTGGCGCCCAGCGAGTGTACAAGCCCCCTTTTAAGGTGCAATCTTATAACACCTGTTGTTCAACTTTCCTATGACGTTTGTCACTCGTTTGGGGGCGCAATTTTCTATACGTTTTCCTTGGAAGATAGGTACCAATTCAAACATTCAGGTAATGAGAGCAAATATACTGATCAGAAAGAAGAAATTCGAATATTGTCATCAAAACCTGTTCAAACGGCCACTTTTTGAGCAAAGAAGTCGTGAAGTTCGTTATTGTCTTTGTTTTTAAGAATACATTCATTTTGATAACTCAGTTGATACGAACACGATTTATTTTTTTTAGCCAAAATGAAGACGTATGAATAGGGTTCCACTTAAATTGCACGTTAATTTATTCAGAGTATTAATATATCTTGACACAAACACAATGTGTAATGTAATTTGACTCTGAAAAGCCCCTTGGGGACGAGCCAATAAAGTATGTATGTATGTATGTATGTATGTATGTATGTATGTATGTATGTATGTATGTATGTATGTATCTAGGGTGGCGAAATCGTCTTCCTTGGACCAAACAGTCACATATTCACACGCAGGCCCCGCGTTCAAATCCTCGGCCACGCTTGTAGATAGCCAACTGGTTTGGCTTCCGTTAGTTAGGATTCTTAACAATGTTATGTTCAATTTGGAGTATTTTTTAGTTGTGTGTACGGCCTCCACTTGCGTTTGTCTGGAGGGTTAAATAAAGGTTTATAAATATCAGTTAATTGCTTTGGTGCGAAACCGTCCTTTTCATTGTGTTGTTTTGCTAAAATGAGAGTTTATTTGGGACGAGTTTAAATATTTGGCGATAGATCTTCGCGCGAATTTCTCGTTTTTCGTCGATTTTTACGGACACTAACGCCAAAAATGTTGTCCACTCATAAAAAAACAGACGGGGAGAGGTTTAAGCTTTGCATCAAGCCATTTTGCCAACTTGTAATTATATGTCGCGGTTGCCGAGATAATCGGCTGCAGTTGTCGTTGTTTGTTTTTGGCAGGCCATAGAGGTGAGCTAGTCTCGAACCATTTTGGAAAACTGTGCCAGCAACTGCCTTGATGGGCAATATTAACCAAGAGTAGAGTACAGTGCAGTAGTGTGTTGATTAGGGTCTATGCGGTGCGTGACCGTCTTTGGAAAGTGCAAGAAGCCGCGTAATGGCCTATTGGGTGGAGGACGAAACTTTGAAGCCGCGCGTTTTGGTAAGTTACTCAGAAGCGCCATTTTACAATACATTCTTGTTGCAAATTCTGAAATGAAATTTTACAGTGCTTTACTAAGGATTAGTCGTAATCTGATTTTTGTAGGGAGGAGACGGTTTTAGGAAGGTTATTTCCAAACTTAGAGAGTGACTAAAACATTAACAGGTGGTGTATAAGACCGACGGTTAGAACCACAGACAAGTCGATTAATTTCCATCTATTTATTGACATTTCAAGTCAAGTTGATTAGTTTTAAGTTTGTTTATAGAAGAATTTTCTCACACCATTGGTGTGGATAGGGAAGGTATCACAGATAACTGAGAATTTTTCAAAATTGACAATGGCACACAAGTAATAACGAGGGGTTTCTTTGATAATCTCTAAAATTGAGTTCTACAAAATGGCCAATCCCCCTGTGAGATGCACCTGCCAGAAATCATGGTAGCTAGTGCTGTATTAATCAGAACGAACATCCCAGTCCGAGATGATGACTACAACTACTACTACCGTGATTCCTTGCAGTCGCGTTTCATACAGGAAACTGGCCATTCACCCACCAGGTCGCCGACGAATGGAGTAAAATATTTAACCTTGCAAATTCTCGCTCATAGAATGCTTGTAATTGGTCTTCTCAGGTAGAATTCAGCTGATTGCTGATTCATCTTAATGGACCTTCCATGCAAAACCGCAAAACAACAACGTGAAACTGGGACATAATTCTGTGTTGTCTTGAGAAATTGAATCACGAAGGTTACTAATTAAATTTTGGTTAATGACTCTTTCGAACTGTATTCCCCGTTTATTTTAAACAAACTGAATGACTTAAAAGTATCGCGAGATTTGTAGGTAAGAGATATATATATTTCCTAATCGATGTTCACCTTGGCGTCGCCGTCGTGGTTGCTTATGTACGCTAAAATGTGTATCAGAAGGCGTTCACCATTTGAAAGAGCTGCAAATAGAGATAAAAGGACCCCGGGACAGTCAAATAAAAGGCTAAGTGTGACGTGGATATTTCCCTTGCAGGACGAGATTAAAAAAACGACTGTGCAAAACCCTTCCCGCAAACCCGCAACACACCAAAAGACTAAGTATTACTACAAATTTAATGAATTTAAAATACATAGAAGATTAAACACAAAATTACGAACGTAAAAATTACTTCTTCTAATGGTACTTAATTATTTAAAACTAGATTACTTAACACAGTTCAGTTCTTTCCTTGACCTTTGACGACTCGTCCAAGTACAAACAATCTGCTATGACAAACCTACCACACCAACCACCGTTCGCACAAACTTCTCCTTCAATTCTCTTCTCTGGCGCCCTTTTTTTCTTCTTATTTTCGCTCTTGTTTGCCACCTTCGTGCACTTTAAACTTCTTTTCGCCTTGAGCTTCTTTTAACAACTCGCCGCCGCTGACAAAAGGGTTCTGTCATGGACAACACGGCTGGCTCCTGCCAATGGCTCTCGACAGTGACTCGAAAAGAAAACTTCTCTTACGACTTTACAATTCAAAACTCCTGAGTCCTTCTCCTTCTTTCAAGAATAACCAACAACCAAAAAAACAACCTGACTAGTATTTAAATACTCCTACAATATTATAATTACAAAGAAGATTCTAGAAAACGCTAACTACGAAATGTACAATAAATACTAATTACACAGAAGATTCTAGAACACGCTAACTACGAAATGTACAATAAATACTAATTACACAACAAGATATGTAAGACACAGTGATGGGAATCATAATAGTTAGTTAGGCTACATTGAAATTTACAATACTACACACAAATTCCCAGGACAATAAGTACTAATATACTAGTGACATTTCTTTTTTGTTTGATAAAGATACGACGAAAAGACTAGAAATAATTAACAATACTCCTAACGAATTTAAGATGATGAAAAGAAACGATTAAATAACTACATGCAAAAAAGACAAAAACAATAACGAAAATGTAAATAATAGAAATTTCGTGACACTAAGCATGACTAATATAAAGTATTCCCCAAGATACATAATTTTAGTTGTTAAAGAAATATCGAAGTGTTAAAGTTTAAAACCCATTGACTAACTTTAACTTGTAATCGAACCCTTGTTTGGTTTCTATAAGGGCGTCTCCATTAAAGTCTCTATTTAAACAAGCTCTATGTTTATCTATAAGAAGTGATTGGCACACACGGGAAGGTGTATTCTATTTGAACGAAGGCAACCAGAGGAGCATTCAACAACGCTATCTTGTTTATCGTTATGAAGAAGTTCTTATCTTCGTTGGCTTTACTGTGCCTCGTTTCCATTTTGCTGTTGGCTTGTTCTCATGATGGAGAAGCACTTGCTCCTCTTCCCTATGGATCAATAAACGCTGCCGATAGAAGAAAAAATGAAACACTCCGAGGTAACTGAAGGGATCCATTTAGTTTCAAAACTTTTTCAACTTACCTCTTTATCCAAACAGTAAATAAAAATCTTGAAAATAATTAGTTCTCTGAGAAAGTGTTATAAGAGGGATAGGGTGAGTGGGTGCGTTAAACGATTTTGATGCGATCTTGCTCC
Source organism: Platygyra sinensis (assembly GCA_019787425.1). Taxonomy (NCBI): domain Eukaryota; kingdom Metazoa; phylum Cnidaria; class Anthozoa; order Scleractinia; family Merulinidae; genus Platygyra; species Platygyra sinensis. The sequence goes on along the minus strand of JAHPZR010003358.1, from coordinate 39,628 downwards.
AGATGTCGGCCTTTTTAATGAAATTATCCAATAGTCATTTTGGTTTTGTGTTTTGACTCTTGGTTCTAATGTCTTAGAAATATTACCTTCTAAGATCAGTTAAGTTTGGATGTTTTTTTTTGTCCTTCGAATTCGGTCAAAACCTGTGCCAATACGGTCCATGCTACATATGCATATATGAACTGAAAAACCCATTTCAGTAGAAAAACGTACCATGCAAGTAGTTTGTTTTGTTTGTTTTTTTATGCTGGGCCAAACGTTCCCCTTCAGAAACAGGTTTTTTCCACGTTCTTGCAGCCCCAAATGAAACGCCTTTCTGTTTTTATGCATGACACCTACATGTTAACCGTTTGATGTTAATAACAGATTTGACTCCTTTAATTCAGGTTAGCGTACTAAAGACGCCTAGAATTTGAGATGGATACAACTTAAATGACTGTCTCCTCGGAAACATATTGGTTGTCAGTTTGCATATCAGCTTAGGTTGAGCTGACAATTTTATATTGCGTCCTAGGCAATACGGCAGTTGACCCTTTTTCTAAATGTGGGCCTTTAACAGAAACAACTGAAGTGCTGGGTTATTCATTTTCCGGGTTTTGATTGACTAGGCGATCAATGGATCTCTGCTTTTTACCCTTTACCGTGGTCGTTAATGGCCACCAGAGAGCATCGTTTTTGCCACAAAACAGGGTGAAGATTGGTTAAAAATTAAGCTTTGTTAAAATTCAATATTTTGCATTGGCATGTTCAAATGTTGTTGTTTTTAGTGGTCAATGCGCTTATGTGCATCTAGGTGGTTTAGGGGCGTGCCACTTAAACTTCAAGAAACAAATATGCCAACTAAATATAAAGGACTTAAAAATCTTGTTTGCAAGACTGAGAAACAACTCAAGCGAAGTGGACAGGGCGGAACTTGAAACCGCTATGTGATAGTGTTTATCAGACACGTCTCCAAGCTTGGTGCATACAAAATAATAGGCCTTTTGCAACAAACGATATCATGGTACAAAATCCGCCATTCTGGAGGGCAAGCTCATTATTATTATTCCCTCAGTGGGACATTAAAACAAAGAGACCTCAACCAGTCAAGCGTGACTGGCCTTTGTTTTAATGTCCCACTGCGGGAATGACAATGAGCTTGCCCTCCAGAATGGCGGATTTTGTACCATGTGATTGTTTGTTGCAAAAGGCCTATTGCCAAACTGTCTTCTTTTGTACCCCGCGCACTCGGGAAATTATTTGTACAAAGAAATTTTTTTTGCAAATGGGTAATTATTTAATATCGACCGTGAAACTTTAGGGTGTATATATAAAAATTAGTATAGACCCGGGGGAACGAAGGATATTATTTCGTTCCGTCTTTCAGTTGCTTTGAGCTGTACGCAAATATTCTTTTTTTGATGCCTCAATTTGCCGCCGGCTACTTAAGAAGTGATGCGCAATGCGCATTTAATAAACCACGTAAATGGCAAGGAATAGAGATCTCAGCGAGTTAAAATAAGTTTGATTCACCAATGTTCTAATTCGACCTTTCTGTTTTCAGTTGTTCCGTTCCCGAAGGAGCATCTGTGAGGCCGCGCGAGCTCTGAATTGCAAAACCTGAGCGGAAGACGAACAAGTCTAGAGTGAAACACCTGACAGCAGAAACCGACGCAAGTTATGGAAAACGATCTCTATAAGCAAACTTAAAACTAATTAACTTGACTTGAATTGTCAATAAATAGTGGAAATTAATCGACTTGTCTATGGTGCTAAACTTATGTACCACCTTTTCCTGTTTTTCGTCGCTGTCTCTAAGTTTGAAAGTTACTTTCCTATAACGGCTACTTCCCTACAAAAACCAGATTACGACTAACCCTCAGTAAAGCATCGTTAAATTAATCGTTTCTGAACTTGAAACGATAATGTAGTTTAAAATGGCTCCTAGGTAAATGTCCAAAGAGCGCGACTTCAAATTTTCGTCTTCCGCCTAATAGGCCCTTACACGGCTTCGTGCACTTTCCAAAGACGATCGTAAGCCGCAAAGGCCATAATCAACACACTACTGAAAATAAGTAACAACAATTTGCGGAACGCTTAGGAACAATTTGTACCATCGCTTAGGCTATTTCTTCGTGTTAAACACGATTATTTAAGTGCTCTACCTCAGTTCCCAGTAAGAAATCTAATGCGACACGGGAAGTGTACAAAAGAGAAAAAAAGAGTGTCCAGTAAATTTAACTATCCTCGTTAAAGTGTAAAGAAAGTGGAAGCTCCACACTGATAAAATTAACTTGTTCTAAATCTTTGACCCCCAAGCTATAGAACGGGTCCTTTACTAAGTTGAAGATCTCAAAACTCAGACGCAGGTGTCCTTTCTCGAAACAAATAATAATTTCAGGTAAAAGCGCGCGAAGACACTTTCTAAGAGTACTAGTTATTTCACAACCAAAGTAATAATATCAAAGCTGGTATAGCACGAGTTTACAAGGTATATCACGGGTTTTCAATACGAACTGCGGTTGTAGATGAAGGTGAAGAGTGAACATTGCAGTTAAGTTTTTCCAATTTAAGCAATTGGAACGAAGTAGCCTGAAGCCTTTTTTCAGGCTCTTGGTTTCGCTCCTCACGGGAGATACGAACTCAATAAATTGACCTTGTTCCCGATGTGTAGCTATATAGCTCAGTTGGTAGAGCATCCCACTGGTATCGTTGAAGCCCTGATTTTTTCAGGCTTCTTTCCAATTGTTTAAATTAGAAAATTAACTGCGATGATCACTTTTCACTTTCAGTTTACATTTTTTTAAGGCTCTTCATGGAGTTTACATGATGTTTTAAATTTGGTATTTTGGAGCGGTTGGCTGAACTCTTAAGTTCATGTTTTCGTTCAGGATAAGTTACTCGCAGTTTAATCGTCGAACAGCGCGGCAGATTCGTATTTTGAAATTCTTCACTTTTCCTTTATAGTGCTGCAAAGAGTTAAGAAACTAATCGCTCTAAGGGCTGATCAAAACTCCACTAGATGTGTTAAAAACAAAATTTTGAAAATAATATGCAATCTTTGCAGTGGCGTCTATATAGTTCCGCGTTGGTCCATATTTTCTTCTATTAATTCCTTATCAAAGAAAAGAAAACTACTGGTCACCATCTGCCTTTTCCAAAAACAAAAACGTTCTAGCCTGTCGTATTATATTACCGTCTTTGAAGTCTTCGAAGTCAATGAAAACTAGAGAATTGTCTAACAATAAAAATGATATTTTTTCCGCTTTTTTGCAGATCTCTTTCGTGCGTTTTGACAGAAAGGTTTATTGATGAGTTCTCAGAAGACGACAAAAGCTGAGATCCATTGACTAATAACAGTTGAATGTAAACTTATCGAATAAAATTGTAGGAAAGTGTTTGACTTGGTTTAATTCAAGTCTCTTTCTGAGCACTAAGCTAGAGTTGTTTCTTCGTAGACTCTATTTTATCTCCTCGGTCGTGCTTGTAAATAGCAAGGTGGTCTGCCTTCCACCAATTGGGATTTTTAATTCTGCTATGGTTAATTGATTTGTTTCTTTCAGTTTAAGCGGCATGCCTGTGAACTGGCTAGGTGTAGTTGAGCGCATCGAACACTATAAATAAATATGAACATCTGAACTAAAACTGGTGTGACGGCGCGTGAACACGGAGCGCTAAGAACATGTTTATTGTAAAAGAGAATTGGGTTGTAAGCACTCGTCAATAAATAATGGCGGAGCTAGCTTCTGTACTGATCCAAAAATCTCTTATAGTTAAAACAAAATTGAAAAACAATATGCATTCTTTGAAGTGGAGTTTATATAGTTCCGTGTAGTTCCATATTTTCTTCTGTTGATTCCTTATTAAAGAAACGAAAACCACTGACCTCCATCTGGCTTTGCCAAAAACGGAAACGTTGTAGTCTGTCGAATTATATTGCCGAATTTAAAGTAAAAATTTTACCTGAATAGCTTTGCCGCTATGATGGGAATTAAGAAAAGAAATTTTTGTTTTTCATTCCCTAATACGTTCAACTAATTGCCGTAGAAAGTTGTCGTGAGCCAACATGTTTGTCGGTTTATTCTGTAAATATTATGTGAGACTCGTGAAATGACAGCTAACATTTGTTTTCAGGAGGCAGTAAATATCGATATCTTCTCGAATCAGATCCGATTTATACCAGCCCATGAAATTACATTAGTCTTTTAAAACTGTAAACCTGTAACTTTTAATATTTATTCTATTGTGAGAATTAATTAAAAAGTGCAGCAACTTTTGCTTTTGTTTTGACTGCCCATGTCGGGCAGTTAAACTTTAATTTTCCTCAGTCATGCCTTTATTTGAATGACAGGCCATATCTCCCTCTACACGATATTTAGCTAACGATAGTTTAGTGACAATGACACACGTTAAAATTATCTTATTTTCAAATTTTTTTGATGTCCTCATTGCAGCACTTGTCCATTCCAGAGGCAAGTGTTTGCTAGAACGTTACAGAGCGTTTTAAGTTGTTATTTGGTAGGGCGGGTTTGCTGAACTCTTGGGTTGACGTTTTCGTCTTGTAGGAGTTGCTCGCAGTTCAATCTTCGAGCGGTGACACAGATTCGTCTCTTGAAATTCTTCACACTTCTCTTACAGTACTGTGACAAGAAAACAAAATAAGACGTATAAAATTCCAGAGAACTCCAAACTAGATATTCGCGTGCTCAATTAAAACTCCAGAATTCTCTAACGATAAAGGTGCTGCTTTTTTTTGGAGACCGTCTCGTGCGCTTTGAAATTCCTTTTAAAAAAGATTGCGATGAATGTAAAGTGACAATAAAAATTGAAGTGATAGAGGCGTTTTGAGATCTATTGACAAATAACACTGGAATTTCAAATTATCTAAATAAAATTGTCGTAGGAAAGCTGCATAGGGAAAACCGAGAAATAAGAAGGTTAAAATATACTGAAAATGTTACTTTTTGTAATATTCTTTGGTGGTTACCAAAACTTAGAACGCCAGACGCAAAACAGAGTAGTTCCAATTTTCTAGCGAATAAAGATTAAATAACATTTTATCAGGTAAATGATGGTATTTACCGGACGATGATCACTGGGACTGCAAACAATTGCGAGCCCATTGGCTTCTTTTATGAAGATAAATGTGATGCAAAAGAGAAGAAGTCCAAGCACCATTGTTTTGTCCATATTGCGGAACTTCAGGAAGCTGAGTGAGTCAGGTTTGGCGCCCAGCGAGTGTACAAGCCCCTTTTTAAGGTGCAATCTTATAACACCTGTTGTTCATCTTTTCTATGACGTTTATCGCTCGTTTGGGGGCGCAATTCTCTCTACGTTTTCCTTGGAAGATAGGTACCAATTCAAACATTCAGGTAATGAGAGCAAATATACTGATCAGAAAGAAGAAATTCGATTATTGTTATCGAAACCTGTTCCAACGGCCACTTTTTGAGCAAAGAAATCGTCAAGTTCGTTATTGGCTATGTTTTTAAGAATACGTTCATTTTGATAACTCAGTTGATACGAACACGATTTAATTTTTTTAGCCAAAATGAAGACGTATGAATAGGGTTCCACTTAAATTGCACGTTAATTTATTCAGAGTATTAATATATCTTGACACAAACACATTGCGAGGCAGCTGCCTGCAAAGCTTAGTATTTTTTGTTTTATCTTTTCCGAATCGCGTTTACAGAAGCCACGATTGCTTTGGTAAAGTATTAAGAAAACTACCTTGGGTCTAAACAAAAGAAGGCAGTTGTGTAATGTAATTTGACTCTGAAAAGCCCCTCGGGGGCGAGCCAATGAAGTATGTACGTATGTATGTATGTATGTATGTATGTATGTATGTATGTATGTATGTATGTATGTATGTATGTATGTATGTATGTATGTATGTATGTATGTATGTATGTATGTATGTATGTATGTATTTAGGGTGGCGAAATCCTCTTCCTTGGACAGTCACATATTCACACGCTGGCCCCGCGTTCAAATCCTCGGCCACGCTTGTAGATAGCCAACTGGTTTGGTTCCCGTCAGTTGGGATTCTTAACAATGTTATGTTCAATTTGGAGTATTTTTTAGTTCTGTGTACGGCCTCCACTTGCCTTTGTTTGGAGGGTTAAATAAAGGTGTATAAATATCAGTTAATTGCTTTGGTGCTAAACCGTCCTTTCCATTGCCTTGTTGGGTACCAAATGTCAGTAGAATATTTTTATTGGCTTCATTCTCTTTTGCTAAAATTAGAGTTTATTTAGTTCAAATATTTGGCGATAGATCTTCACGCAAATTTCTCGTTTTTTCGTCGACTTTTACGGACACTAACGCCAAAAATGTGGTCCACTCATAAAAAAAACAGATGGAGAGAGGAACGAAGGTGAACCTGAAATGATGCGAACATGCAATAATTTTCAGTGATATAAAAGTGAAACTAAGCTCTCCTGTAATTGGAATTGTAATCGGTTTCCGAAATTGACTGAAAATTGATTATGTCACTTGCTTACTTTCCTAACCCGCTGTAAAATGAATTTTTTCACCTCCTACAGGCACCGTGTTTAATAACCTTAATGGAAACCAGCAATAATTTGTTAGAAGCGCAGGCGAAAAGGTTTTCACTGACTGAAGCAAAATAAATATTTGATCGCAGCCAGAGCTTGTCCTTAACTTCCTTTTCAGCTAGAATTTGTATCGTCTCATCAACAGGGACAGTGGTAAAAAGCGAAGTTACGTCATATGAAACAAGGATGCTGTGATAGTCAACTTCCATGTCATGGACAGCATCTACGAAATTAAAACATTGATGGTGTGATCATTGACTAATAGAGGTTTAAGCTTTGTATCAAGCCATTTTGCCAACTTGTAATTATCTGTCTCGGTTGCCGAGATAATCGGCTGCATTGCTAGTTGTCGTTGTTTGTTTTTGGCAGGCCATAGAGGTGAGCTAGTCTCGAACCATTTTGGAAAACTGTGCCAGCAACTGCCTTGATGGGCAATATTAACCAAGATTACAGTGCAGTAGTGTGTTGATTAGGGTCTATGCGGTGCGTGATCATCTTTGGAAAGTGCAAGAAGCCGCGTAATGGCCTATTGGATGGAAGACGAAACTTTGAAGCCGCGCGTTTTGGCAAGTTACTCAGGAGCGCCATTTTACAATACATTCCCGTTGCAAATTCTGAAATGAAATTTTACGGTGCTTTACTAAGGATTAGTCGTAATCTGATTTTTGTAGGGGGGAGACGGTTTTAGGAAGGTTATTTCCAAACTTAGACAGTGACTAAAACATTAACAGGTGGTGTATAAGACCAACGGTTAGAACATGACAAGTCGATTAATTTCCATCTATTTATTGACAATTCAAGTCAAGTTAATTAGTTTTAAGTTTGTTTATAGAGGCCGTTTTCCATAACTTGCGTCGCTTTCTCCTTTCAGGTGTTCACTTTAGACTTGTTCGTCTTCCGCTCTTGAGTCGCAATTTAGAGCTCGCGCGGCCTACGAATTAGTATATCAGTGAAATTAAGACATCAAATTAGAATATATGGTACAGGTCAAAGCGGCTAAGACTGAAAGAAAAAATGTCCCACGTTCTTCCGGGTCTATGCTAATTTTTATATACCATAAAATTTCACGGCTGATATCGCATAATTACTCATTTGCCAAAAAGAATATTCTTTGTACAAATAATTTCTCAAACGCACGTGGTACGAGAGCAGACAGTTTGGCAATTACTTCATGTGCACCAAGCTTGGAGACGTGTCTGATTAATACTGACTATCACATAGCGGGTTCAAGTCCCGCCCTGACTACTTTACTGGAGTTGATTCTCGGAAAACCCAAGCTCAGCCGGTCGGTCATGCTTGTAAACAGGATTCTTAAGCCTATATTCAGTTCATATATTTGTTTCTTGAAGTTTAAGAGCCAGTTTCTCTAAGAAGCGAGAATGAGAGAACAGTCGTGAAATTTCGGATTTTTTCATATTTTGCTCAAGTAACCTCTATAGTGAGTTGTTTTCGAAAATACCGTTCAAAGGCTCTGAAGCGCTTTAGTTAATTCTAAGTCGAGGAAAGTTCGAAAATCGCCATTTTAGTCCCCAGCCGCTACCGAAAATGGCAGAAAATTGTGCATTTTCTTGTCGCTCGTAAAGATCAACGTGATAATCTCTACCAATGTACTTTGGATATATGATAGTAGATGTCCTGGTGTTTCCAAAGCAAGAATTGGATCGCTGGTAGTTTGTTTAATATGCTGGGCCTAACTTTCTTATTCAGAAACAGGTTCTTCCATGTTCCTGCAGCCCCCAATTTGAACGCCTTTTTGTTTTCATAAATGACACCCACATGTTAACTGTTTGATGTTAATAAAGGCTTGACTCCTTTAATTTAGTTTGGCGCCTTAAAGACCCCTAGTATTTAAATAGATAGAGCTTGAATGACTACCGAAATATATTGATTTCCAGTTGAAGTATCACCATAGGTTGAGCTGACAATGTTGTATTGCTTTCTAGGCAATATGGCAGTCGACCCTCTTCTAAATGTCGGCTATTAACAAATCAAAGGTTCCCTGAGCCAGCTCATGGATGAATAGCCCAATTCCAAGTTTACTTTTGTCTCTGTGGCAAAACGAGTCTTTGTGCGAATCTATTAGTATGAAAATATATGTCACCTGTATAAACATTCGCATGAAAATCAAGTCATTTTCATGTGAAACGTTTTGCACTAGCATCGTTCTGAAAAAGATGCAAACGGCAACTCAGAAGTGGAAGTAAAGTCTGCATTTGTGCCAAGCTGCCCATCAGGCGCTTATTCCAGTTTCTGTATAGCATCAAGCGACTAGGAGTATTTCTACTCCCCCCTGGATGTTATGCCAGTCCATCGCAGGGTTACCCCCAAACATTATATTTGCCAGTACGTATTTATAAACCTGAATGGATACTGAGACACGTTGAGAGTAAAGTTTATTTATTTATTTATTATTTTTGCCACACACAGTGAAATGCAAGGATAATAAAAACGATAATAAATAGGTTAATTGATGTTAAATTTAAAATCTATAGATTACTTGGGAGGAGTGACTGGGGCGGGGAAATCCCCGAGAAGCGAGCTTATGAGGAATAGAGATTTCTCCCCACGGGCAATTTAATACTAGGCAGCATTTTAAGAAATAAAAAAGTCGATTATTTAGGTATATAAGTGTGTTGAGAGGAAAAAGATAGATATAAGGAGTTAAGGTATTTAAGTTGCATTCTGTATGACCCTTAAAAATGGTTTGATCATATTCTCGTCCAAGAACGCAATACAATGTTCCCATCCAGAGTTCACACCCAGACTGCTCGAAATAGAAAAGGAATACAAAAACAAATAACAGGTTGTTTACAAGACTGCTTATAACTTTTAAAATGGATAAAAATTAATTTTGATTGGGCCTGGAACATTGTTTTTAATTAACTTATGCATGATGTAGTGTCAAAGAGTAACAACAGTCTGTCTCAAAATGAAATCAATAAATGAGAGTTCACCACATTCACCAGTCAGTCCAAAATTGACACCCAGTCACTGAAGTTGGTCATAATAAATGTATAATATCAGGGAGTCGGCAGAGCATTTTGGGTCAAGGTAAATTGGTTATGGTCCTTGGTCAGTTAACATTATGCAAAATTATAATACATGATTTTACTAATTCAAGATAGAAATTGTAACACAGTTACTCGAGTTTCACCCACGAAGCGATCATCAGACTGTGCCGTAAACGTCGGTTGGAATTAAATTTAAACTGACCCAAGGAGGGTGTGTGAAGCTATCCCGCTTCTGATTGGCTGCATAGAACTTGTTTTCGTGCCTGCATTTAGTTATCAACTCAGATCTCTTGTTGAGAAGTGTTGACTTGTCAGCGGATAGAATGCAGAGCTTTTCCATCAGGCACAAATAACAGCGTGACGGATTTCCCTTGTAAGATCTCGCACGCGTGACAATCGACCACTTGATTGAGAAATCGGTGCCGCTGTCCTTGAGGTCTCAGATGTATTTGGATAGGACAGTGTCTTGCGAGTGCTGGCGGTGCTTGAAGGAAACCTTATGGTTGTTGAACCTCGTCTTGAAACTATGCTCCGTCATGCCAATTTAGACTCTTGCGTCACCGGGTGCGGTAGTGACAGTGGCCTTGTATACGATGTTGTTTGTAAGGCACGCACCATCGAGAGGGCAAAGGTCTTTCTTTCTGCAATTGCATTGTTTGTCTGAGGCGGAGCTTGCATCAGCCTTTCCTAGGATTTTCGCATTATGGCTCTTGATAATTTTTGCCATGTTGGTCATACAGCTGTAGCTAACTTTCACGTTATTTCTGTTAAATATCTTGTGTAGTGCATGCCACCCGGGGAAATGTTTGTCGATTAGACAGAGGAAGGATCTTGCAACATTCGTTTGGAAATCAACGCTGTATGGTGGGTTGAACCAAATGATGCGATTACGATCTGCCGGGATGTCATTCCTGACAAACTGAAGGCCTTCACGATAGCCACTGGTCTTGAGGGCATCATTGTAGATTTGTGAGGCCTTATTGAATTCGTCGGAGTCACAAGACAAGTCTGCGATTCTGTTACTAATGGATGCCGGTAGGTGCTTGATTATGGACGGAGGGTGGTTGGACTTTGCATGAATGTACAGCGGGTAGTTGTCTGGTTTTCTATATAGGTGATACTTTCCGGTGGACAGATTTAATGTCACATCTAGGTAGTTAACAATCTTCAGGTTTGATTGGGCAGTTATCTGTAGGCCGAGCTCTCTGAGAATTTTAGAAAAATCCTTTCTCGCCTTGTCGAGAGATCTTGCGCTAGTATTTCTAAATGCCGCTAGGCCATCATCCCTGTACAGGCCGATATTTTCATTAGGAAAAGCGGTTGTAAGCTTGTGCAGAATGTAAAGACCTACCAATTCACACACCTCAGCGCCGTCATAGCTGCCCATCGCCACGTCGAACATAGGGGAGTCACCTGCTTTGACCCATGGCTCGTTGTCATTGAATAGGGATGTTTTCCTGGAGTGTAGGATAATTTCCTCATCTTCATCAGAAACGGTTGTAAATTGCCTCGCGTAATCCAATGATAACGCCAGAAGGGACTCAGAAATAGACGGGTAGAAGTCAAGGATATCAAAAATCAGGAAAGTGCACTGGTTCTTGTCTTGTATTGCAGAAAACCAATCGATTACGGAGCGTGTGTTTCTTCATTGGTTGACATTAGTTTGGGATCTGATGCAGCCGTTAATCCTGTCTAGTATTTGCTTGCTGATTAGCCCCAGATTATTCTTCGCTGGGTTAAGAAGCCTGCATTTTGGATTGTTCTGAAAGTTCTCCTTATGGTCTTTCAGGGAGACAGCGGCACCGATTTCGCGATCAAGTGGTCGATTGTCACGCGTACGAGATCTTACAGGGGAAACCCGTCACGCTGACAAGTCAACACTTCTCAACAAGACATCTGAGTTGATAACTAAATGCAGGCACGAAAACAAGTTCTATGCAGCCAATCAGAAGCGGGATGGCTTCACACACCCTCCTTGAGTCAGTTTAAATTTAATTCCAACCGACGTTTACGGCACAGTCTGATGATCGCTTCGTGCGTGAAACTCGAGTAACTGTGTACTGTTACAATTTCTGTCTTGAATTAGTATTTCGCTCTGCATGTATTTGCATCGAGTACTCTTACGATCGTGTGAAACCTTTTACATTTTAGTTTGTTTAATACATGATTTTAAATATTTTAGGCAATTGCAATCAACTTGAGAATGTCAAGACTGCCAAAAGTATTTTGTCTGGATATTGGCAACCTCTTAGCTTGTTTACTTTAAGCTATGTAGAATTTAAACAATTCGATTCGTTTAGCTTTCTGTTAAATGGGAAATCTATAGAAGGAAAAGTACCTCCTTCAATATTATTAGAGTTTCGGGCAGTTTTGTTTCAAACTTGAACCCAAAGAGTTGTTATATCCAATTTATGAGCTTTTTTTACCATATAACTACGTCCATGGTGAAGAAGAGGGGAAGTAGCAAACTTTTATGCAAGGAGGCTCTGCCCCAAGGTCAGAACTCTATCAACTTTACAGAGTGGTTTTGACAGGAAAGGCTTTTCGTTCGTATATATACATGCAGCTTCTAGCTCGA
>JAHPZR010003358.1:0-20000 GCA_019787425.1 Platygyra sinensis | reverse complement strand
ACACCTGACAGCAGAAACCGACGCAAGTTATGGAAAACGATCTCTATAAACAAACTTAAAGCTAATTAACTGGGGCTTGAATAGTCAATAAATAGATGGAAATAAACCAACTTGTTTATGTTTCTTAACGCTGGTCTTAAATACCACCTGTTCCCGTTTTTGTCGCTGTCTGTAAGTTTGAAAGTTATTTTTCCTATAACGGCTTCTTCCTACAGCGACCAGATCACGACAGACCCTCAGTAAAACATCGTAAAAGTTTTTTTCTAAAGTTGAAGCGTGGTAAAAATGCTGCTCTTGAATAAATTTCTAAAGCGCGCGGCTTTACATTTTCGTGTTCCACCCAATAGGCTCTTACACGGCTTCTTGCACTTTCCAAAGACGATCGCGCCCCGCATAGGTCACAACCAACTCGCTACCTTAAATAAATTACAGAATTTTATGGAGCGTTTAAAAACAATTTGTACCAGCTCTTAGGCTTTTACGTTAAACACAATTGTTTGTGTGCTTCTTCAGTTTCCAGTGAGAAATCTTAAGTGACGCAGAACATGTACTGTAGGGAAAAAGAGAGTGTCCAGTAAATTTAACTATCCTCTTTTAAGGGTAAAGAAAGTGGAAGCTCCACGCCGGAAAAAAATAACTGTTCTGTTTAAAAATGTTTTCATATTTTAGTAACAAGAATTAGAATATCACCTCAAGTTAAATATCTGGCTATATCTGCTGATCGTAATTGGTTGAAATATTACCCTTGGAATAAACTTTAACTTTTTCTATGACGCGACGATTTCAGTAACAAAAGCAAAATGCTCGAGATCCACGTGTCGCACAAAGCGAAAACAATTAAAAACTTAACATTTTAATTTTTCCGGTTGCTTAATCATCCTGGTAGAATTATTTTGCTCTAAATCTTTGACCTCCAAGCTATATATCGGGTCCTTTACCGAGCTGATGATCTCAACAGGCAGGCGCAGGTTCCATTTCTCGAAACAAATGATAATTTCAAGAAAAAGCTCGCGAAGGCAATTAACTTTTTAGAATATTGCTTAGAACCAAAGTCATAATATCAGAGCTGGTAGCACGAGTTAACATTTTATTTGAGGCTCTTCATGGAGTTTACATAATGTTTTAAATTTAGTATTTTGGAGCGGTTGGCTGAACTCTTACGTTTGTGTTCTCCTCCTGGAGAAGTAACTCGCAGTTCAATCGTCGAACAGCGCGGCAGATTCGTATTTTGAAATTCTTCACTTTTCCCGGCTTTATAGCGCTGTAAAACCACAAGAAACTAGTCGTGAAGAGGACTGATGAAACTCTACTAGATGTGTGTGAGGTAAATTAAAACTATAGAATTGTCTAACAGTAAAAGAAATATTTTCACCTTTTTTTTTTTTTTGCAGATCCGTCTTGTGAGGTTTGGCATTGCTGCAAAATAGGTTAATTGATGAGTTCTTAGATGAAGACAAAAACTGAGATCGATAGACTAGGAACACTTGAATTTTAAATTATCGAATAAAATTGAAGGAAAGTGGTTGATCTGGTTGCCGGGGTTCAAGTCTCGATCTGACTGCTAAGCATAGCTGTTTCTCGGTAGACCCTAGTCAACTCCTCGGCCATGCTTGTAAATGGCCAACTGGTATGCCTTCCACCAATTGGTATTTTTAATTCTACCATGGTTAATTGATGTTTCTGTCAGTTTAAGTGGTATGCCTGTGAGTTGGCTAGGTACAGCTAAGCGTATTTACCACTAGAAACAACAACATCTGAACATTTGCGTTGAACTAAGACTGGCATTGTTTTTTTTTCCTGGCAAGACAAGGTGTGTGAACACGGAGCGCTATGAACCTGTTTACTTAAAAAAGGAATTGGATTGTGAGCACTCGTCGATAAATAACGGTTAAGCTCGCTTAATCTCTCATAATTTAAAATAAAATTGAAAAATAATATGCACTTTTTGCGATGGCGTTTAAATAGTTTCGCGTGGTTCCATATTTTGCGCTGATTCCTTATTAAAGCAAAATAGTAATAAAAAATAATAACCACCGGTCACCATCTGGCTTTGCCAAAAACAACTCGTTAAAGCCCGTCGAAATACATTACCAAGTTTGAGGTAAATATTTTAATGCAAGTTTTTTCTTTGGTACTAAAATTTAAATGTTCTCATATGTGTGATAACAATTTCAGCCTCTCGTCCCGATATTGTGCAATAAGCTTGACAAGCTTTGTGTTTTTTTCCTTCCCTAGGAAGTTTAATTGCCTGCCGTAGAAAGTCGTAGCGAGGTATCATGTATGTCTGTTTATTTTCCATTCATTAATTAAGTAAAAATTGGCAAATGAGAGCGGACATTTGTTTCCAGAAGGCGGTAAATGTCTTCTTGAATCATATTCAATAAGTACCGGCTTATATTGCATTCAGTTTTATATACCTGTAATTTTTGCTGTGTAGTTTATCAGCTGAAATAAAGAAATAGAGGAACTTTATTTTCATTGTGTGAATTGGTTAAAAAGTGCAGCAATTTTAACCACTGTCTTAAACTTTAATTTTTCTCGTCCTCACTTGACCGAGAGGCCATAACCCTTTATACGATATTTCGGCAACGACAAGGCGTTGACAATGAAACATGTTAAAACCATCTTGATTCTTTTGCGAGGCGAGTGTTTGCGAGACCGTACACGCTCTCATCAGCTTCCTCCCCCACAAGAAAGTAATTGACAGTGTACACAACAGTATAGTTTTCAAAGGAAACTGAAACTTTAATTTTTAATTTGTTAACAATTTGTTCTTAAGATTAGTGATAGGTTAATTTTTCCTACTTTACTTGAGGCTACAGAATGCTTACTGAATGTTACAGAATGTTTTCAAGTTTGTTATTTGAAAGCCATTTCCTGATCTCTTTTATTCATGATCACGTGCTCGTCTTGCAGGAGTTGTTCGCAATTCAACCGTCGAGCGGCGACACAGACTCGTCTCTTGAACCCCTCAGGACTGTTGGGTTTCTCAGTTGGGCGTTTACAATGCTGAAAAAGAAAACCGAGGAATCAGACAAACGGAACTTAAACAAAGGCGTAATGAGACAAATTGAAACGAAACAATTACGTAATGGTTAAAACAATTCTACTAGCTAGAAGTGTTGCTTTTTTGCTATGTTAATTGGCTGCCAGGACGCAGACACGTCTCTTAAAATTCTTTACATCTCCTTTACAGTTCTGTGAAGACAGAACTGAGAAAGCAATCGTTAAGAAGACGGAGGAAACCCTGCTACATGTGCCTGTGGTTAATTAAAAGTAACTAAAGCCCGAGAATTTTCTAAGGATAAGGGTGCTGTTTTTAGTCTTTTTTTTTGGCAAATCCGTCTCGTGCGTTTTAAAATTCCTGTAAAAAAGATTTGTTGTTTTGTATAGAGCGGCAAAGAAAAGACCAAAGAATTATCACGCAGCCGTATACAGCCATTGTACTCATTGCATATATCAGGTTTGCTTATTAACTCCCAAACTGAACCGAATGAACATCACAAGAATAAACGGCAAAATACTAAACAGCAAAAGAATGAACAGCAAAACGAGCACAAAGCCATCGAAAGCCTAGCAAAACAAAAAGCAGGCTAAGAGTGGAAAAAGGCTGTGCTATGAAACATCTTTTGAAAATCAAAACATTTAAAATGACTATTCACCACGTTTCCCTCCATTTTGTCTCGGTTAGTTTCAAGAAAGTCGCTTCGCATCTCCACGCATCACGTGAGTAATATCCTGAGAAGCATTGGGTACCACATTTAAAGATAACTTAAGAGGGATTACCTTGGGTATAAGGACTATATGGGGTATTTACTATCTTACTTTGTTATAGCCATTTCCCCTACAGTGCTGTAAAATAAAAAGAAATTGATCATTATGCAGTTTAATGAAACTTGCGTGTCGTTAATTAAAACTCGAGAATTTTGTAACGATGAAGTTTGCTGATTTTAGCGTTTTATTGCAGGTCCGTTTTTTTGCGTTTTGATATTCCTGCTGCTGAAAACACTGCGATTAATCTAAGGTGACGATAAAAATTGAAGTGATGAAGACGCTCTGAGATCGATTAACAAGGAAAGCTGGAATCTTAAATTATGTAATAAAATTGCTATAGGAAAGCTGCATAAGGAAAACCGAGGAACTCAATAAATAAAAGTGGCGCTATGCGATAATTAAAACTCGATCAATAATTACGTAATGGTTAAAATATCCTGAAAGTGTTGCATTATTATTTGGTGGCTAGGAATAAGTATAAATAAATAAAACGCCTTGCTCAATACGATAGTCCAATTTCTACTTACTCTTTTTAACAGTAGCAAATAAAGATGGAATAACATTAATCAGTAAATTAATGGATTTACCGGACGTTTATCACAGGGAATGCAAACCATCATCCCACTACTTTCTTTTATCACGAGAAATGTGATGCAAAAGAGGAGAAGTCCAAACCCCATTGTTGTTTGCATCTTGCGGAACTTCAGGAAGCTGAACCACTTCGTTTTGCCGCTTAGCGAGTGTGCGAGCCCTTTTATAGCAGCTCGCGCTGACTGTTTGTGCACATCTTAACTGTGCACTCAAATTACCATGACGACCTTATGCGTGAGAGTGCGCGCACTAAATAACAAAATAAACAATGATAGGGCAGATGGCCATTGCTATAGCTTTACCTAGATTTAACGATCTTGGATTTTCGGTAACCCCTTTTTCCTTTTGGTGGGCTCGTGTTCGGTGTAAAACGAACAATAACATCCTATTGTTTTCCCCGTTAGTCCAGGATGCAAATGACTCCATTGTTCCTCGTTTTGATTTTGTCCTATGCATTATGACGTCAGCTGTGCCGTTTTACATGGATCATAAGCCTTTTGGTGAATCTTTTTCTCTACTGAGTTTGTAGGTTTAGTGAAAAAATAAAAAAGATCTAGCGACTAAAAGTTTGATTTTGTTATTTGCCAAACGTATCATCAAATTCTGTCAGTTTTAGCTCTTCGTTTATATAGTGTTGCTGTTTTAAAGCCTCTTGAAGGGTTGAGTTTTGTGAAAACGTTTGCAGTATTTAGAATTATTTACGCAACAGACCAACTTCTCTAAAATATGTTTAAGATCCTTTGCCTCCGTTGACTACCTTTGATATTTTAACTATAATACCCCTGTAGACCATGCTAATTTACGTGCGCCAATTCATCAAAACCTGGGTAGGTTTCCTCACGCTTTATCTTTGAAGCGAAACTGTTGACTCACAATTTTTTTGGGATTTCTGACATAAGACAGGAATAATATCGCGCGAACGTCGTCCAAGCCCGTTCTAACGGCCATTATTAGTGTCATTTTAAGAATATCTTCAATCTAACAACAATTTAAATACAACTTAAATTTTGCTCTAAAATGTATTCAGATATTGGATATTTTGACAGTATGGCTGATGATGAGCACATTGCAGAGCAGCTGCCCAGTTGTTGTTGTTTTTTAATAGATAAGAGACATTTCTCCGTAGCTACCTTTTTTTTTTTTTTTTTTTTCATTTTACCCATTTTCGTTTCCAGAAAGTGGAAGAACGCACGCACTTTGGTTGAGAGTATAATTTTTAGTGGATAAAAAACTTGCGCATTAATTACTTCGGAGGGTAACCATCCGTTTAATATTTTTGTCCGGCACCAATATGTCAGTAGATTAGTATTATTAGTTTTGACTATTTTTTGCCAAAATAAGTTTTATTTTAAGACGCTGATCTCTACAAAACTCAATACGAAGTTTCCAGCTTCCGTAAACTGCCGCTTATAAGCCCTAGGCAAGAGATTATCAAGGTCAGAGAGTAACTCCCCTATAATTGTCTTCTGCCCAAGGTTATCCCTTTCAAGATTTTAGACATGGCACCTAATTCTCTCGAGATACTCCAACCATAAAATATAAGATGGCGTCAAAACTCTAAACACTGGCCGATGTAGTCCACGCTCACTCAAATACGCAGAATGTAAACTTTTCACAGCGTTGTTTTGTACAGAACGGCAAAGAAATTAACAAAGAATTTTAAATTAAAGCACTCGTACACAGCCGAATGAACAGCAAAAGAATCAACAGCCAGGACGAGCACAAACCACATGAAAATCCAAACCTTCGGCAGCGGAGGGAAAGAACCGGGAAGGAAAGAGTGCTTTTTTTTGCTCTGAGAATTCTTATTTCAAATGATGTGATACTTTCTTTAAATTGGCTCTCCGTCACGCTGATTTTATGAATTTGGATAAAGGTTCGGATACAGGTGATATTAGTTCAAAGGATAAAAATCTTACGCGTGAAAGGGAACGAGATGGTGGATCTCAAACGGACGAAAAACTTGTCGGCGAAGCTAAGTTCGCCCATCGCGTTGACGCTAATTTGAACATTATGAGGGTGGAGGCAAAAATTGATAAACTTTCAGCCTTGTTGCCAGAGATGAAAGGTCGAGTTGTGGCATTGGAGGGTGAGAATGATTGAAATTTTAAGAAACTTTGTGGAATTTTTCAACGATAATTTAGCTGTTTTGAATACTACAATGGCGGACACGTGCTCCCAAGCTGCAGACAACAACTCTGAACTGTAAAAGCTCAAGTCTGAGGTAAAAGAACTTGAACGCAGAAACATTAAGTTAAAAGCAGATACCCGTCCAGAGAATATAAAGATCTACAACCTTCCGGAAATTACAAATTAAATACCAAGTGACACAGAAGACCTAGTTTCGTTCAGAGTTTGTTGATAAAATGATGATTGCTAAAGAGGATGTCGATTGGAGTCAGCAGTGTGGTCTAGTGGTTAGAGCGCCGGATTTGAAATCCTTGGGTTCCGTGTTCAAATCCGGTTCTGATCGTTAGCTTATGTTGTTCTCCGTAGCCCCGAATTCATCTTCTCGTATACGTTTACAAATGGCCAACTGGTCTGCCTCCCGCCAGTTGGGATTCTTAACCTAGTTTAAAATATGTTTATTTGAATATTTGTTTATTATTGTTTGTTTATATTGGTCTTAAAATGCCCCAATAGGGGGTGTCCAATTAAGGTTACTCCAAACCGAGCGCTGTTTTTAGTGAAACCCCCACAAACGATAGATCAGTGGAAAGGTTATAAAATGTAAAATTCAATACAATTGTGTCCTGCTTTGACTTTTGCTTTCCAAAGGCGGTAGAAGCCGTCAACTAAAAAATTAACGGCTGACGTTCCAGCGAATTAATCGGGTATGAAAAGCTATCTTTGATGGAAAAGAAATGTACATTGTTAATCGCAAAGCATCAATCTCCAAAAGGGTGTCAACATTTTCTTTTATTTCTTTTGGTTATCTTTTTATAGATCTGTCAAGTTCCACTATCGAAAAGATCGGGTGACGTGTTGCGTTAGAGGCCACCACGAGAATTCGCCGACACCCTTTTGTTCCTTATCAATCGGGCAATGTTCTGACCAAATTTCGTGGAAAATCATGAAATCTAGATACCGTATTAATTCGCTGGAACGCCAGCCGGTCATTTTGGAGTTGACGGCTTAACAACCGCTTCTCAAGAGATTGTTTCATAACGTCAGTTTTCGGGCAAACCAAAGTCAAATGACTAATATAGTTATTGTACCAAAATGATCATTAAGGGGGTTGATGTATAAGAAAACTATTCTAACTGGTAAAAATCCAATTAGAGAGAAAAGAACAATTGCAATATCATAACACAGTTGCCTTTTGCCTCTGCTTAAAAATCTCCCTGTTTTTCCCAGTCAAAACACAGGGAGGGTCTCGATTGAAAGGTGACTTTTACTGCTAACGGTGATAATTTGGCATGAAATTAATTACGAACATTTTCCACAGCTAACCTTTTTTCATAGTTTTAAAAAGTTGAAATTTTATTTTGAATACATATTAAGGCGTAACTTACTACTATATTATTAGATTTATATCAGTGACTGTCAAGCATGCTGACAAGAGAAGTTGAGAATTTCACTTCCATGGCTAAAATTGTTTATGGTTAATATCTTTTAAGGTGGCTGAACACAGTTTTTGATACCTCTGTTTCAATTACATTTTTCTCTAAAACCCTTGATCCTTTGGTCACCAAAAATGGCAGCAAGCAAGTTAACAACACAAACTTCAACTTTTTGATAATTAAGCTGACGTATGTACCGTTGCCATGGCAACATGATCAAATATAAACAGGTGTTTAAAATCGGTTTTGTTTATTTGCAGAAAATCTAGTCATTAGATTTTCTTTATAATTTGCATGCAACAAGCTTGTAACGATACTCGCAAGTTAACGCTATTTTGATAATAATTAACAAACAGATCTTAATCATTGCATATCTTGAATTTCCTTTGTTAAAGTTCAATTTTTTTTCAATCCTCCAGTTACTTATTTCCTAAAGTATTTTCGTGCCAAATTTCGTGAAATTCTAATGAGTGGTTCTCGAGAAATAAGCGCCTCCGAGAAGTCAATTTTTCACTCAATCGCACTTTTTTCGACTTACTACGCATGCGCTGCATTTAACTGGGTTCTTTTAGCAACAAAGAAATAGCAGAGCTGAGTTCTTTGCATCGTTACCTTTCTAATATACCTTTGTAATAAAAGAGTAAAACCTTCAATACAATACATTGTGTTCATTTGTGAAGAAAAAAATAGTACAGATAGCGCAAACATTGAGCAAATAAAATGATCGCTCTATTTATGCCATGTTTGTTTTTATGCAATACTTGTGCGCGCGCTGAATCACGTTAGCAAGAGCGCGCGCCAAAACTGTGTTCAGCCACCTTAACGGCTAATAGTTAAAATTTTACATGTTTAGTCTAACGTCTAAATTTTTTAGGCCCGTTTTAACGGTTAACCCGGCCCCAACGGGACCATCCAAAACTATATCTGTCCTGAGTTAAAAGAACATACTCGCAATTTTTTTACTCGAGCACACAAATTCTTTGCACTATTGCTTTGTTGGAACGAATTCAATATCACCTCACCACCCTAAGTTAGCCTTCTTATTTTAACCAATCTTGCCCTCCCATTTAAGAATTAAGAATTTAAGAAATTCTAACTATAATTGCCCCCGCAGGCTTTTTGGCCCCAGAGGGCCAAAAACTCGAGGAGACACCTTAGGACTCCCTGCGTAATATAGAGGAAGACTGGAGAAGAGAGAATGGTCTGTATTTCCGGTAGATTGTAGGTGGAAAAAATCTCGATGTGGTTGCTTGCACGTCCGTAAGGTATCAATGTTATGCCCGCAAATGGTCATGGGCGGTCAGCAAAAAGACACGCGCGCGAGGACTTGTGGGATCGGCGTCTTTGCCACGAGCTTTGTCCTTGGTTCAGATCTCGAGTGCAAGCGTCCGTGAAAAGCGTCTGTTTTTGCCGTCTTATTCCATAATAAATTTGCTTCGAGATGCCCGAGATAATGATCTAATGCAAATTGAAGCCGCTTTCAAAGATCCTGAAGGTAGATTTTGAGAGAAAAACAGATCAGAGGGTATCGTAGGAAATTCTGAAGTACAGTCGAACCCCGCTACTTCCAACTCGATTAATTCGAAGTCCCGGCTATTTCGAAGTAATCGTTCTTTTCCTACACCTTAAATCAACCCCGTAATTTCGAACTTCTCAACAACAGAGTACAAGGAGAAACTCCCAAGCGACAAACAAAGAGTGATGTTCGTCAAGCAATTGAGACTCTCTCACGCTACAGTTTGTTTGCTGTTGAGGGAGCCGAGATTCGAGGGCAAACAAGCCAGTTGTCATTCGACCAAGGTATTAGAAAAAAACCAACAGCAACAGAGTGCTCAAAGATTTTTCAATGCATGCAACAGCAGCTGCTGAAGTTATCCGACATGTAATTACTGTATTTTTATTTAATCAGTGTCTTTCATCAACCTGTACTGTATTTTAGTAAAAAGTGTTTCATTGTTACGAATTTTACGCTTCCCCGGTTATTTTGATACCCCGCTATTTCGAACTTTTTCCCATTTCCGTTGGGACTTCGAAATAGCGGGGTTCAACTGTATACTAGACATTCCAGGCCAGTGTGGCTCAGTTGCAACTAGATAGCTAAATACCCTTCCGATCGTTAGTTTTACATTTGACACCTCATTTATTTGGATCGCTTATTTTTACCGCTGATTAATCTTACGTGGCGTATAGCTCATGTGACGGCTAGGTAACTGGCAGGGGTCTAAATGTAAATGTTCTGCGGCGTTTTCGTTACCCTGGGTACCAGTGGTCTTTTTCTCGTTGGGGGCGACAGAATTGGCCGCGAAGGCGAGTCGCAAGTCTCTCGCCGACAAGCACTACTCGCTCTGATGCTCCTCCCCGCTGGCGAGGAGCAAAAACCTCTGGCATCCAAGGTAGGTTTTCGTTGGGGACAAAAAGCTTTACTCTAATTTGCAAATATGGCGACTGTAACGCGATACTTCTGGTTACATCTCGGGGAAAAAAAAACTTCTGTTCTGCTTTCGAGATACGTTTGCTAGTATATCAAGACTAATGGTTTGTTTCAGTATTACAAAAGAGTAATCTCTAGAACACTTGCGTGTTAAATAATCCTTCAATTGGCTTCAAGTGCCATATTTCAAAATGAAACGCTTCTTTGCAGTACTACATGAACTGGATTCATCTACAAAGACCAAAGACGTTGAAAGGTCCCATCAATCGTATTCTCTGAAAAGAAAAAAATACACAGAAAACAACTAAATAAGAGTCTAACACTTAATTTATTGCGTATATTTTGTCTCCACCTAGCTCTCAGAACTCTAACCCATCCTCCCACCCGACTCCACGGTGCAAGTCTAACAAGGCAGAACAGAGAGCTCGTAATGGTACTGGGAGACTGAGAAGTATAAATTTAGCAGCAATCACGCAATAGTGCAAAGAATTTGTGTGCTCGAGTAAAAAAATTGCGAGTATGTTCTTTTAACTCAGGACAGATATAGTTTTGGATGGTCCCGTTGGGGCCGGGTTAACCGTTAAAACGGGCTAAAAATTTAGACGTTAGACTAAACATGTAAAATTTTAACTATTAGCCGTTAAGGTGGCTGAACACAGTTTTGGCGCGCGCTCTTGCTAACGTGATTCAGCGCGCGCACAAGTATTGCATAAAAACAAACATGGCATAAATAGAGCGATCATTTTATTTGCTCAATGTTTGCGCTATCTGTACTATTTTTTCTTCACAAATGAACACAATGTATTGTATTGAAGGTTTTACTCTTTTATTACAAAGGTATATTAGAAAGGTAACGATGCAAAGAACTCAGCTCTGCTATTTCTTTGTTGCTAAAAGAACCCAGTTAAATGCAGCGCATGCGTAGTAAGTCGAAAAAAGTGCGATTGAGTGAAAAATTGACTTCTCGGAGGCGCTTATTTCTCGAGAACCACTCATTAGAATTTCACGAAATTTGGCACGAAAATACTTTAGGAAATAAGTAACTGGAGGATTGAAAAAAAATTGAACTTTAACAAAGGAAATTCAAGATATGCCAGTGAACCTTTAAAGAGGGATAATTAAAGATCTGTTTGTTAAATTATTATCAAAATAGCGTTAACTTGCGAGTATCGTTACAAGCTTGTTGCATGCAAATTATAAAGAAAATCTAATGACTAGATTTTCTGCAAATAAACAAAACCGATTTTAAACACCTGTTTATATTTGATCATGTTGCCATGGCAACGGTACATACGTCAGCTTAATTATCAAAAAGTTGAAGTTTGTGTTGTTAACTTGCTTGCTGCCATTTTTGGTGACCAAAGGATCAAGGGTTTTAGAGAAAAATGTAATTGAAACAGAGGTATCAAAAACTGTGTTCAGCCACCTTAAAAGATATTAACCATAAACAATTTTAGCCATGGAAGTGAAATTCTCAACTTCTCTTGTCAGCATGCTTGACAGTCACTGATATAAATCTAATAATATAGTAGTAAGTTACGCCTTAATATGTATTCAAAATAAAATTTCAACTTTTTAAAACTATGAAAAAAGGTTAGCTGTGGAAAATGTTCGTAATTAATTTCATGCCAAATTATCACCGTTAGCAGTAAAAGTCACCTTTCAATCGAGACCCTCCCTGTGTTTTGACTGGGAAAAACAGGGAGATTTTTAAGCAGAGGCAAAAGGCAACTGTGTTATGATATTGCAATTGTTCTTTTCTCTCTAATTGGATTTTTACCAGTTAGAATAGTTTTCTTATACATCAACCCCCTTAATGATCATTTTGGTACAATAACTATATTAGTCATTTGACTTTGGTTTGCCCGAAAACTGACGTTATGAAACAATCTCTTGAGAAGCGGTTGTTAAGCCGTCAACTCCAAAATGACCGGCTGGCGTTCCAGCGAATTAATACGGTATCTAGATTTCATGATTTTCCACGAAATTTGGTCAGAACATTGCCCGATTGATAAGGAACAAAAGGGTGTCGGCGAATTCTCGTGGTGGCCTCTAACGCAACACGTCACCCGATCTTTTCGATAGTGGAACTTGACAGATCTATAAAAAGATAACCAAAAGAAATAAAAGAAAATGTTGACACCCTTTTGGAGATTGATGCTTTGCGATTAACAATGTACATTTCTTTTCCATCAAAGATAGCTTTTCATACCCGATTAATTCGCTGGAACGTCAGCCGTTAATTTTTTAGTTGACGGCTTCTACCGCCTTTGGAAAGCAAAAGTCAAAGCAGGACACAATTGTATTGAATTTTACATTTTATAACCTTTCCACTGATCTATCGTTTGTGGGGGTTTCACTAAAAACAGCGCTCGGTTTGGAGTAACCTTAATTGGACACCCCCTATTGGGGCATTTTAAGACCAATATAAACAAACAATAATAAACAAATATTCAAATAAACATATTTTAAACTAGGTTAAGAATCCCAACTGGCGGGAGGCAGACCAGTTGGCCATTTGTAAACGTATACGAGAAGATGAATTCGGGGCTACGGAGAACAACATAAGCTAACGATCAGAACCGGATTTGAACACGGAACCCAAGGATTTCAAATCCGGCGCTCTAACCACTAGACCACACTGCTGACTCCAATCGACATCCTCTTTAGCAATCATCATTTTATCAACAAACTCTGAACGAAACTAGGTCTTCTGTGTCACTTGGTATTTAATTTGTAATTTCCGGAAGGTTGTAGATCTTTATATTCTCTGGACGGGTATCTGCTTTTAACTTAATGTTTCTGCGTTCAAGTTCTTTTACCTCAGACTTGAGCTTTTACAGTTCAGAGTTGTTGTCTGCAGCTTGGGAGCACGTGTCCGCCATTGTAGTATTCAAAACAGCTAAATTATCGTTGAAAAATTCCACAAAGTTTCTTAAAATTTCAATCATTCTCACCCTCCAATGCCACAACTCGACCTTTCATCTCTGGCAACAAGGCTGAAAGTTTATCAATTTTTGCCTCCACCCTCATAATGTTCAAATTAGCGTCAACGCGATGGGCGAACTTAGCTTCGCCGACAAGTTTTTCGTCCGTTTGAGATCCACCATCTCGTTCCCTTTCACGCGTAAGATTTTTATCCTTTGAACTAATATCACCTGTATCCGAACCTTTATCCAAATTCATAAAATCAGCGTGACGGAGAGCCAATTTAAAGAAAGTATCACATCATTTGAAATAAGAATTCTCAGAGCAAAAAAAAGCACTCTTTCCTTCCCGGTTCTTTCCCTCCGCTGCCGAAGGTTTGGATTTTCATGTGGTTTGTGCTCGTCCTGGCTGTTGATTCTTTTGCTGTTCATTCGGCTGTGTACGAGTGCTTTAATTTAAAATTCTTTGTTAATTTCTTTGCCGTTCTGTACAAAACAACGCTGTGAAAAGTTTACATTCTGCGTATTTGAGTGAGCGTGGACTACATCGGCCAGTGTTTAGAGTTTTGACGCCATCTTATATTTTATGGTTGGAGTATCTCGAGAGAATTAGGTGCCATGTCTAAAATCTTGAAAGGGATAACCTTGGGCAGAAGACAATTATAGGGGAGTTACTCTCTGACCTTGATAATCTCTTGCCTAGGGCTTATAAGCGGCAGTTTACGGAAGCTGGAAACTTCGTATTGAGTTTTGTAGAGATCAGCGTCTTAAAATAAAACTTATTTTGGCAAAAAATAGTCAAAACTAATAATACTAATCTACTGACATATTGGTGCCGGACAAAAATATTAAACGGATGGTTACCCTCCGAAGTAATTAATGCGCAAGTTTTTTATCCACTAAAAATTATACTCTCAACCAAAGTGCGTGCGTTCTTCCACTTTCTGGAAACGAAAATGGGTAAAATGAAAAAAAAAAAAAAAAAAAAGGTAGCTACGGAGAAATGTCTCTTATCTATTAAAAAACAACAACAACTGGGCAGCTGCTCTGCAATGTGCTCATCATCAGCCATACTGTCAAAATATCCAATATCTGAATACATTTTAGAGCAAAATTTAAGTTGTATTTAAATTGTTGTTAGATTGAAGATATTCTTAAAATGACACTAATAATGGCCGTTAGAACGGGCTTGGACGACGTTCGCGCGATATTATTCCTGTCTTATGTCAGAAATCCCAAAAAAATTGTGAGTCAACAGTTTCGCTTCAAAGATAAAGCGTGAGGAAACCTACCCAGGTTTTGATGAATTGGCGCACGTAAATTAGCATGGTCTACAGGGAGTCTATAGTTTAAGATATCGAAGGTGAGTCAACGGAGGAAACGATCTTCGTCATATTTTGTAGAAGTGTGTCTGTTGCGTAAATAATTCCAAATACTGCCAACGTTTTCACAAAAGTCAACCCTTCAAGAGCCATTTGAAACTGCCACACAGATAAAGGAAGAGCTAAAGCTAACGGAATTCGATGGTGCGTTTTGCAAATAAAAAGAATCAAACTTCTAGTCGATAGATTTTTTTCATTTTTTCACTAAACGTACAAACTCAGTAGAGAAAATGATCCACCAAAAGGAAAATATGGGTCACCGAAAATCCAAGATCGTTCAAATCCAGGCAAAGCTATAGCATTGGCCATCTGTCCTATCATTGTTCATTTTATTTTTTGGCGCGCACTCTCACGCATAAGGTCGTATGTAAATTTGAGTGCACAGTAATGATGTGCACAAAAAATCAGCGCGATCGTCTTTAAAAGGGCTCGCACACTCGCTAAGCGTTAAAACAAAGTGGTTCAGCTTCCTGAAGTTTCGCAAGATGAAAAAAACAATGGGGTTTGGCCTTCTCCTCTTTTGCATCACATTTCTCGTGATAAAAGAAAGCAGTGGGATGATGGTTTGCAGTCCCAATAGTAATGAACTTAAGGTAAATACATTATTTTACTGATTAATACTATTCCATCTTTATTATTGCCTACTGTTAAAAAGAGTAAGTAGTATGTATTGAGCAAGGCGTTTTATTTATTTATACTTATTCCTAGCCACCAAATAATAATGCAACACTTTCAGGATATTTTAACCATTACGTAATTATTGATCGAGTTTTAATTATCGCATAGCGCCACTTTTATTTATTGAGTTCCTCGGTTTTCCTTATGCAGCATTCCTATAGCAATTTTATTACATAATTTAAGATTCCAGCTTTCCTTGTTAATCGATCTCAGAGCGTCTTCATCACTTCAATTTTTATCGTCACCTTAGATTAATCGCAGTGTTTTCAGCAGCAGGAATATCAAAACGCAAAAAAACGGACCTGCAATAAAACGCTAAAATCAGCAAACTTCATCGTTACAAAATTCTCGAGTTTTAATTAACGACACGCAAGTTTCATTAAACTGCATAATGATCAATTTCTTTTCATTTTACAGCACTGTAGGGGAAATGGCTATAACAAAGTAAGATAGTAAATACCCCATATAGTCCTTATACCCAAGGTAATCCCTCTTAAGTTATCTTTAAATGTGGTACCCAATGCTTCTCAGGATATTACTCACGTGATGCGTGGAGATGCGAAGCGACTTTCTTGAAACTAACCGAGACAAAATGGAGGGAAACGTGGTGAATAGTCATTTTAAATGTTTTGATTTTCAAAAGATGTTTCATAGCACAGCCTTTTTCCACTCTTAGCCTGCTTTTTGTTTTGCTAGGCTTTCGATGGCTTTGTGCTCGTTTTTCTGTTCATTCTTTTGCTGTTTAGTATTTTGCCGTTTATTCTTGTGATGTTCATTCGGTTCAGTTTGGGAGTTAATAAGCAAACCTGATATATGCAATGAGTACAATGGCTGTATACGGCTGCGTGATAATTCTTTGGTCTTTTCTTTGCCGCTCTATACAAAACAACAAATCTTTTTTACAGGAATTTTAAAACGCACGAGACGGATTTGCCAAAAAAAAAGACTAAAAACAGCACCCTTATCCTTAGAAAATTCTCGGGCTTTAGTTACTTTTAATTAACCACAGGCACATGTAGCAGGGTTTCCTCCGTCTTCTTAACGATTGCTTTCTCAGTTCTGTCTTCACAGAACTGTAAAGGAGATGTAAAGAATTTTAAGAGACGTGTCTGCGTCCTGGCAGCCAATTAACATAGCAAAAAAGCAACACTTCTAGCTAGTAGAATTGTTTTAACCATTACGTAATTGTTTCGTTTCAATTTGTCTCATTACGCCTTTGTTTAAGTTCCGTTTGTCTGATTCCTCGGTTTTCTTTTTCAGCATTGTAAACGCCCAACTGAGAAACCCAACAGTCCTGAGGGGTTCAAGAGACGAGTCTGTGTCGCCGCTCGACGGTTGAATTGCGAACAACTCCTGCAAGACGAGCACGTGATCATGAATAAAAGAGATCAGGAAATGGCTTTCAAATAACAAAACTTGAAAACATTCTGTAACATTCAGTAAGCATTCTGTAGCCTCAAGTAAAGTAGGAAAAATTAACCTATCACTAATCTTAAGAACAAATTGTTAACAAATTAAAAATTAAAGTTTCAGTTTCCTTTGAAAACTATACTGTTGTGTACACTGTCAATTACTTTCTTGTGGGGGAGGAAGCTGATGAGAGCGTGTACGGTCTCGCAAACACTCGCCTCGCAAAAGAATCAAGATGGTTTTAACATGTTTCATTGTCAACGCCTTGTCGTTGCCGAAATATCGTATAAAGGGTTATGGCCTCTCGGTCAAGTGAGGACGAGAAAAATTAAAGTTTAAGACAGTGGTTAAAATTGCTGCACTTTTTAACCAATTCACACAATAAAAATAAAGTTCCTCTATTTCTTTATTTCAGCTGATAAACTACACAGCAAAAATTACAGGTATATAAAACTGAATGCAATATAAGCCGGTACTTATTGAATATGATTCAAGAAGACATTTACCGCCTTCTGGAAACAAATGTCCGCTCTCATTTGCCAATTTTTACTTAATTAATGAATGGAAAATAAACAGACATACATGATACCTCGCTACGACTTTCTACGGCAGGCAATTAAACTTCCTAGGGAAGGAAA
The DNA here is from genome assembly GCA_019787425.1 of Platygyra sinensis. Lineage (NCBI taxonomy): Eukaryota > Metazoa > Cnidaria > Anthozoa > Scleractinia > Merulinidae > Platygyra > Platygyra sinensis. The sequence continues at coordinate 2,606 of JAHPZR010003358.1, read as the reverse complement.
AAAACACAAAGCTTGTCAAGCTTATTGCACAATATCGGGACGAGAGGCTGAAATTGTTATCACACATATGAGAACATTTAAATTTTAGTACCAAAGAAAAAACTTGCATTAAAATATTTACCTCAAACTTGGTAATGTATTTCGACGGGCTTTAACGAGTTGTTTTTGGCAAAGCCAGATGGTGACCGGTGGTTATTATTTTTTATTACTATTTTGCTTTAATAAGGAATCAGCGCAAAATATGGAACCACGCGAAACTATTTAAACGCCATCGCAAAAAGTGCATATTATTTTTCAATTTTATTTTAAATTATGAGAGATTAAGCGAGCTTAACCGTTATTTATCGACGAGTGCTCACAATCCAATTCCTTTTTTAAGTAAACAGGTTCATAGCGCTCCGTGTTCACACACCTTGTCTTGCCAGGAAAAAAAAACAATGCCAGTCTTAGTTCAACGCAAATGTTCAGATGTTGTTGTTTCTAGTGGTAAATACGCTTAGCTGTACCTAGCCAACTCACAGGCATACCACTTAAACTGACAGAAACATCAATTAACCATGGTAGAATTAAAAATACCAATTGGTGGAAGGCATACCAGTTGGCCATTTACAAGCATGGCCGAGGAGTTGACTAGGGTCTACCGAGAAACAGCTATGCTTAGCAGTCAGATCGAGACTTGAACCCCGGCAACCAGATCAACCACTTTCCTTCAATTTTATTCGATAATTTAAAATTCAAGTGTTCCTAGTCTATCGATCTCAGTTTTTGTCTTCATCTAAGAACTCATCAATTAACCTATTTTGCAGCAATGCCAAACCTCACAAGACGGATCTGCAAAAAAAAAAAAAAGGTGAAAATATTTCTTTTACTGTTAGACAATTCTATAGTTTTAATTTACCTCACACACATCTAGTAGAGTTTCATCAGTCCTCTTCACGACTAGTTTCTTGTGGTTTTACAGCGCTATAAAGCCGGGAAAAGTGAAGAATTTCAAAATACGAATCTGCCGCGCTGTTCGACGATTGAACTGCGAGTTACTTCTCCAGGAGGAGAACACAAACGTAAGAGTTCAGCCAACCGCTCCAAAATACTAAATTTAAAACATTATGTAAACTCCATGAAGAGCCTCAAATAAAATGTTAACTCGTGCTACCAGCTCTGATATTATGACTTTGGTTCTAAGCAATATTCTAAAAAGTTAATTGCCTTCGCGAGCTTTTTCTTGAAATTATCATTTGTTTCGAGAAATGGAACCTGCGCCTGCCTGTTGAGATCATCAGCTCGGTAAAGGACCCGATATATAGCTTGGAGGTCAAAGATTTAGAGCAAAATAATTCTACCAGGATGATTAAGCAACCGGAAAAATTAAAATGTTAAGTTTTTAATTGTTTTCGCTTTGTGCGACACGTGGATCTCGAGCATTTTGCTTTTGTTACTGAAATCGTCGCGTCATAGAAAAAGTTAAAGTTTATTCCAAGGGTAATATTTCAACCAATTACGATCAGCAGATATAGCCAGATATTTAACTTGAGGTGATATTCTAATTCTTGTTACTAAAATATGAAAACATTTTTAAACAGAACAGTTATTTTTTTCCGGCGTGGAGCTTCCACTTTCTTTACCCTTAAAAGAGGATAGTTAAATTTACTGGACACTCTCTTTTTCCCTACAGTACATGTTCTGCGTCACTTAAGATTTCTCACTGGAAACTGAAGAAGCACACAAACAATTGTGTTTAACGTAAAAGCCTAAGAGCTGGTACAAATTGTTTTTAAACGCTCCATAAAATTCTGTAATTTATTTAAGGTAGCGAGTTGGTTGTGACCTATGCGGGGCGCGATCGTCTTTGGAAAGTGCAAGAAGCCGTGTAAGAGCCTATTGGGTGGAACACGAAAATGTAAAGCCGCGCGCTTTAGAAATTTATTCAAGAGCAGCATTTTTACCACGCTTCAACTTTAGAAAAAAACTTTTACGATGTTTTACTGAGGGTCTGTCGTGATCTGGTCGCTGTAGGAAGAAGCCGTTATAGGAAAAATAACTTTCAAACTTACAGACAGCGACAAAAACGGGAACAGGTGGTATTTAAGACCAGCGTTAAGAAACATAAACAAGTTGGTTTATTTCCATCTATTTATTGACTATTCAAGCCCCAGTTAATTAGCTTTAAGTTTGTTTATAGAGATCGTTTTCCATAACTTGCGTCGGTTTCTGCTGTCAGGTGTTTCACTCTAGACTTGTTCGTCTTCCGCTCTGGAGTCGCGATTCGGAGCTCGCGCGGCCTCACAGATGCTACTTCGGGAAAGAAACAACTGAACACAGAAAGGTCGAAATAGTTTATCAATGAATCGAAATTCTTTTAACCCTCTGAGACCTCTATTTCTTGTCATTTACATGTTTTATTAAATGCGCATCTCGCGTCGCTTCTAAACAGACCTGCGGCAAATTGCAAAGAAGAATACTTGCCTTCAGACTGAAAAGAAAACTGTCGCATGTTCCCGCGTTTCCCTGCTAATTTTACATATATATCATCAAGTTTCACGGCTGATATCGCATAATTACTCCCTTGCAAAAAATTTCTTTGTACAAATAATTTCAGAGCGCCCGGG
>JAHPZR010003355.1:10000-15000 GCA_019787425.1 Platygyra sinensis | reverse complement strand
AAGCAATTCTATGTATACTCAAGTCCCAATGATTGGTAACAACATTCACACTCACTCCGCCTTGAGCTTCGCTCATGCCGTTGAACGCTTTTTCTGCTGGGCGACCAATGATCAATGGTATGGGAACAGGCAGGATTTTTTAGCGATCCTCCCCTCGCACGCAACTCGCGCCTCGCGCTCGTCACGCGCTCGCCTCGCTTTCGCTTCTGTTCCCTGAAATACGCAAAAAATTTTGCCTGTTCTGCAGGCTACTGTTTTAGTATATATATTAAAACAACTATTCACCTCAGTGTCGGTGGCTAGTGTTGAATAAGTTAACGAAGAAATCGAACTAGCAATTCTGAAATTTTAGACGTTTTGGCTTTATACTGGAAATGATAATCAATCCTCTGCAAAGTATCTTTACTTACATTTCCATAATCCGACCATCTTTAATTTCGATACGAATTTTAGGCTATAAACGCGAATAGGATTTGCCGTTTGAGCTTCGCACGTAGTAATTGGCATCTATTGAGTTTATGGAGCTTTCCTCGATTTCTTTGATCAATTCATTCGGTTTGATGGGTCGAGTAAATGATTGGTATTGTATGGCTTTTAGGCTTAGCTAAATCTACCTATCATGCTCTAAAAGCCCATTTCAAGCTGCTCAATAAATTTCGACCGATGAATGACTAAACCGCGAGATAAAAAAGGAATCATTGCAGAAGGGTACTAGGAATGACAAGAAAAAAATTGAGTCCGGTTTGAAAATCTTTTACTCGCACTATACCGTGCCACAGTATTTTCAAACACTTTAACTCTGCTTTTTGAACCCAAGTGAACAAGAAGACATTTTGCAGACGTCTTTTAGGAGGTGTATGGAATTAATTTAATGTGATTCCGAGTTTAAATGCCTTTCCAAGATATTTTACAACGGTTGAAATTATGTTATTCAATATTATTATATCATCCTAGATAGATTCGGTCAAAGTGGTAAGTACTCAAATTCAACAAGGACACAGGGATGCTTTTCATGAGAAGTCTGGCAAGTTATAATGTGGCTTCCGGCATTAATTATAATGCCAAACACATTTGACATAGTCGGTTTTGGATTCAATTTATTTTCTCGTCATAGTTCAGGCGCCATCATTTTAGGGCCAATATCATGAATATACCCTTGTGAGCAAGTTCTCCAGGGTATTTTTGCAGTTACTTTTCTCGTACGAATGGGTGTCTGCAACAATTATCGTAAGAACATTTCTGCTAAGTGGCAAACTGTCACTGGGAATTTGATAACCTCACTTAAAAGCATCTTTTCAAACGTCTTAATATAAGTATAAGCACAGATCTAATTACATGGAACGTACCAAATCTAAAAAGTTCTGACAAAATTACCTTTCATCAAATCACACTAATTCTGCTATATTTGAACTGTCCAGATAAAACTTCGTCGAAAATTGATAGAAACCTTTTCTCGTCAAAACACCGTTATTGCTTTCGTCTTCCTATCAGAACTTCCTGATATCGAAATCGCAATAACCTACTGAAGGCGATATATATCATATCACCAATTAGGTCTGGGATTTCAAAATAAAACTCTCGTAAACGTACCCTTTTAGCCTTTATTTAAGAATGCACTATGGAAATTGGGTTAACATTATCAGCTAGGTCACGCAAACTAAAGCCATCAAACTAAAGCAAAATAAAATCCTTACAAACACATAATTGTTAAAGTATTTCTCAGTTTCTTCAAAATGTTCTAAGGATATTAGGTCAAAAACACCGGCTAGGCCACGCAAACTAAAGCCAACTCGATTCTCACGGGAGCTATTTAAATACATAAAGCTTGACAACAACGCATTTCAAATATCAAGCTAAGTTATCGATCATTTACAAATCCCTCTAGTATAGAACAAATTATCTACCAGACTGTCTTTTATTCTGTCCAGTTATCGAGGGGTTTAAAGTAATGCGCGTTTAGTTATACCGAAGCACGTTCATCGGCAATTCATTCCTGTTGTCTGCATAGGACAGCTTTCGTCTAAATAAATCTTTCAATCCCTTACGATATTTGTCGGTTAAAGCAAAATAGAGGCATGGGTTTAAAGCGGCATTTGAGTAGAAAATGAACTTCGCTGCCTGAAATAATTTGTCCATTCCACAAGGAATGATCCAATCCCACACGAAATAAAAAAGAAGTGCCGCAATAGTGATCGGAGTCATGCAAAAAATGAAAAGAAGGACAATACATGAGATCTTTTTCATCACAGCGCCATCTTCTCTCCGTCTTTGGTTACTCAATACTGACGCACTGCTTCCAGTACGCTGACGTTTTTTCAGCTCTATCACAATAAGTGCATATAACGAAAAAATTACACATAAAGGTAACAAAATGAAAAAGACTGAAATGAAAATAAAGTAATTCTCCTGTGTCTGTCGTTCTTCAAACTTTGGTGCCCAGATGAAAACGCAGTAAGTCTTGTTATCTTGCACTATCAGCCGTACAGTGTGAAAATAAACGCCGTGCACGCCAATCGCCACAGTCCAAATAATTGGAATTACAATCTTACAAACTTTTGATGTTGCAATGGGAGGGCGGAATGGGAAAACCACTCCGTGATACCTATCAATAGCCATGACAACAAGACTCTGGATGGATACCGCGGTAGAAATGTCTTGAAAGACGTAGACAAGCTTACACAGAATCAAGCCTGCTAGTCTGTCCAAGAGCCATCTGCGATGGCCAGTGTAAATTTCCGTAAGTTCTCTGGGCACGGCAAAAGCAGAAATTAAAAGGTCAGATACGGCCATGTTGACAATGAGGTAATTTGTCGTTGTCCGCATTCGTTTGTTTTTCAAAACTATGACGATTACAGCTGTATTTCCAAGCAGCGAAAATAACACGATTATAGCATAAGCAATTGTCTTTAAGTATTTTACAGGCGTTGAATTTTCAGCGAACAGTTCGCAACTTTGGTTTACAGTAGAGTTCATACCAGTGAAGTCTTCCATTGCCTCAGAGAGCAAGAACGAATGTGATCAGAAAGCCGAGTTCGATCCGAAATATAAGTCTTATTTACACAAGAAACACCTGAAAACTTTACAAATTTAAATCCAATTTAAACTATCAATCTTTGTACAGGGCGTTATCAATTCGTGTCCTCAAGCTAGTCACATTGTCAACGAAACACTCCTTAGCACAAACGTTTTTGAGAGATGGACGGAACTAGAGTTTTTTATTGCTTGGGCGAGTTTTACGACCTCTTGTTAAAAACGACGGGTAGTAAATGATAAAATAAAGAGATAATAAAATGTTTTTTTTAGGGGAAAAAATGAGCCACTGAAAGAGCCATCGGCTGACTTTTGTGGCTTAAAGAGGTTTGTTCTTGAGCTGTCCAGTTCACTCCACTCTTTTTCTTTCTTTCTTTCTTAACGAAAATTATGCAAAGTTTCGTTCGAAACAAAATTTCGTTCATTTGTGTCGAAAAGCCCGAAATTCGACAATTTCCTTAAAGTGCCCATATCGTCAAAATTTTTATTTTCCCATCTGATCCTATATTCCATGTAATGAACTTTTGCGAAAAAAATTTTCGATTTGGATAAAAAGCGATTTTTCTATGAAGTTTTAAAAACCTGAAAATCCTATTTTATTGCGGTCTACCCGTGCCGCTGATCACATCATCGACGTGCGCAGACTTGTGACGTAGATTAAGGAACACGTGACTTCAGGCTTGACTTATCTCGGTTGTTTCACCTCTATTAATTTAGCTTCGCAGTCTATGCAAAATGCTCCTTTCCAGCATTTGGTATGAACTACTAAGTTTAATTTACAGAGGTAAAACAAGCGAAATAAGTCAGCCTGAAGTCACGTGTTCCTTAATCTACGTCACAACTCATTCCAAACCAGGGGAAGACTGGTGCGAATGGTAGACCAAAATGGCGGCAAATTTGAATGGTTTTAAAACTTCTAAAAAAGATTGCATTTTATCCAAATCGCATTTTTCCTTCGTAGAAGTTCATTGGGTGACATATAGAATCAGATAAGAAAATAAAAATTTTGATGATATGGGCACTTTAAATTTCGCTTCAGTTACATCATTTCTGCTCAGTATTTGAAAGGCATGGAAGCTCAGGTCAATGCAGATAGCTTGAAAGCACCAACCTCTAAGAAAATATCGACCGTATTCATTTAAGGCATTTAAATTAGCCCTACTAATAACGTTTGAGATTAAAAATTCTAATGAATTAGCAACTCAAAAACGAGGTTGGCTTGGCTAATTTTTGTGTGGCTCACACGAAGTGTAAACACACGTCACAATGCCAGGGCCGAAGATTTGTCACGGTGAACAAATTGGTTGTCACTTTCCTCCTTATCACTGCTCTCATGATCATCCTCGTCGGAACCGGTAGCCAAGTCTTCAGGCGTTGCTCCTCGTTTCGACTGAGGATAAATTTTTCACAATCCTGAACTACCGTTGCAACATCTAAAATACACTGAGGTGTGTTGTTGTTGTCTTCATTGCCTACAGTGTATACTAACGGATCTTCCTCTGACGGCTCAAGCCAGTTAATACGCATGGTGCGCTCAAAGATGCCATGATTGCTGCGATTAAGGTCCTCCCGATGAGTAGCTAGGAAAAAAGACTTTAAATAACGTTTCCAGTTGTGTTTTAATGCAACTACATGTCCCTCTGCAAAATGAACTGGACGAGTTTCAATCTGAGCTGTTTCAAGTTGTCCTGCGTCTAAGGCTTGCAGCTCTTCGAGAATGTCAACAGCATTTTCATTTTCGAACTCTTCGGATCATTCTTCAGGGCCAGAGGGAGAGTTCCAGCCTTTTATTTCGTCTTGTCTCTTACTCTTTGCTGCCTCCTTGTCCAAATTCTTTAGCAAACAGCCTCAGTTCTCTTGCTTCTTAATGCAAATCATCTTTCACCTGAACACTATCCTCTGGCCTAAAATGTTCTTCCCTGAGCTTTGAACGATCATAAAGCCACTCAGGCCTCTCTATGTCTTTCATG
>JAHPZR010003354.1:0-7500 GCA_019787425.1 Platygyra sinensis | reverse complement strand
TTTTACATCGAGTAATGAATGATTATACGTTTCAGACAATTCATGCAGCCCCAAATCGAAAACTTGCAACCTCACCGACTGGCGAACTTCTGTTACCGACAGACAGAGGATAATTTATGCCATAACTTGCAGGCATGTAGTTGTCTGTTACAAGTCGCAACAGACTCTGAAATAATTGTCAAGCCATAATTAGTAAGGATCAGGTTTACTTTACAAAGTTTATAAGGGAGAGCTAACATTGTATAACGAAACTATTTGCTTGTATGAACTAGACGGCGTAGCAGTCTAAAGGGGGAGGGGTTGGGAATTCGGGAAAAAGAAAGGGAAGGCGGAGGAGAAAAAGCTCCCTCTCCCACCTCCCTCTCTTTATTTTTTCCCCGATTTCCCCAACCCTTTTATGCGCCTGCTAGCAGGCTTGTACGAACTGAGGTTCGACGTTTGAAGAACTTTGCATAACATCTATTTTCGTGGACTTCAGGAGCTAAACATGACTTTTCTACCATAGTTAAGTCCGAATACCGAGGAAATCAAATTCAAGAAGACATTTTCAGGTTCCTTTTGATTATCTGGTCACAGGCACTTGCCTATTGTTTTCGTTTTCTAGCAGGTTAGTGTTGTGATTATCACGATTTTGAGAGCGTTAGTACTCAACGCTGATGTAAAGCCCGAAAATAATTTTTATACCAGGTTTTACACTGACATTTTGTCTTTCGAAACGTCAAAATCTTAGGTGTTTTGGTGTTTTACCGGGTAGCGAATTTGCCGTTTGAAAAAGTGTGCATAATTAAGAATTTTTAGGAAGTGAATTTTACTGATTTTAAGCGGCTCGTCGTCGCCTTGAAAATTAACCCACAGAAGTATAATTGGCCTCAAAAGACTTGTAAACTCCTCAAAAATAAATTTCCAGGCTCAAACTGGAGTGTTATTTTGATGGGGATTAAACAGAGCGAAATTTATGATAAGGTATTAGTCACTGAATTTTGCGTGTTTTTGACCAGACGTGGGACCGCAACGGATTTTTGATTTTTTGGCGGGTTTAAAAAAATATTTCAAGAAAAAAGTCACACCACGTTTCTAGGCATACCATAGGCTATCTCTGGGAAGAATATGAAAAATTTTGATTTTTCATCATGTGCCACGACTGGCTCGGTCCTAGTGGACATTCCCTCTTAACTATAAAAAATGCGACAAATTTGAAAAGTTTAAAAAATGATTAAAAACCATCTTGGTTAAAAGTTTAAAAACGCGACGACGTTTCGACGTTCGCTTAACGTCAATAATGAGTGAAATGAGAGCGAATAATGTAAAAGAATTCCTAGGAGACACGGGTAACAAAGTGAAAATATGCAAATAACAAAGTATTCACACGCAGAGTCACATAAAGAGTTTGGCACGAATAGAGCCTTCCCGAGTATTTAACTCGGAGTTCAATTCCTAAATAAATGACATCTACTATTTTACTTTAATTAATTTACCTTCCTCAACTGAAAGTTTCTGGGAAATTGCCTCTGTTGATTTTGTTAGTTTGTCTAGCAGTGAGGGGCTGAAAATAATCAGAAAGCAATACATATAATATTATTCTTTCAAGTGCTACTTAGTTCATATGGCTTGCTATGCCTTGTGCAATTGTTGTTTCCACAATATCTAGAAAATTTGCTGGTCTGATTGGTTTTTTAACGCTGTCTATGTGCTGATAACAGAATTGCTGTGTTTCACTTGAAAATGGGAATTTTAATAAAAAATACCTCAAATTGCAAGTTCACACAGTAGTAGACATCTTGGCTGCACCTTACTGACCAATTGTTCAGTGAAAACTTAGGTTTGTTGTTTAATTACTTGCATAAAAGTTTTTTTTTTTTCTGGGATAGTATGTCCTTTGTTCTGAGAAGTACTGGTGGGGACCTTGGGTGCTGAACACAGCAAGACTAAAACAAATTGGTTAAATATTGCAATCCACCAGTGGCGGAATGTATAACCTAGATAAAATATTGTGTAGTTCCAGAAAAATATCTATAACCCCACCACAGAGGGAATTTCACGTTAGCCCCCCCTCCTCCCCAGGTTTTCAATTTTCTTGACCACTAAAATAGCTCCCCCACCCCTCCGGAATTTCCACTACAACTATTTCGCAGACCTCCCATACCCTCTAGTGTTGGCAAGAAAGTGTGTTAAAGTAAAAGTAAACACTCCAAACATTTAGCCATCTGCATTGCACATATTAACTGCTAACATTCTTCATCAATTGAAACATCAATATTTCAAGATACTCGCGCAAAGAAAGCATTCAGCAGTTTAGTGAAACATGCTTTAAAGGAAAAGATAAAATGGTAACTTGTCTAACTCCCTTTGTAAATGTGGTACAATTTCCACTGAAAGACTGATAAAATGAGTGTGGATGAAATTGACACATTAAGGTCCAGTAATACGGGCAACATTTTTCTTCAACTTGCCTCGCAACGTTGTTGCATTGCAAGTTGAAACCCTCTGCTGCACGTATTACCATGTTTCTGACCAACTTGTCTCGCAGCAAAATACAGTGTTGCAAGTATGCGGAACTTTACACGTATTATTGGTCAATCGTGGGTAATTAAAGATGGCGCCTTCTTTCATATAATCTAACGTTTCGACGAACTTCCACTTCGACTTCTGGCCCTCATTTAATTTCTTCTTAATTTTCAGTTTGAAGCTCACTTTCTTTTCATGTAGCTAGGCGAAGAGTTGAATTTTTTGCGACAGTTCTTCCAACCCTTTTGCCTTTCTTGTGCTTGTTTTGAAGGGACAAATGAGTGACGCGTCCCAAAGAATATGATAGCCATCAAAGTCTTTGTACAGGGAAAATTTATGACTTAAATTTCTGAGAGATACTGATCTACTTTGAATTCAGGCTGTCTTCACGGTCCCCCAGGTTTTTTTATTTGCCGTGTTGCTGGGCTTCGCGAAAGCCAATCACAAGCGTTGAATTTAAATTTGTTGCGAGACAAGTTGAAGCTTCAGTGGTAATACGAGCAGCAAACCTACGATTTGTTGCAGAAAGTAGAAGTCGAGTCTACTTTGTGCAACATGTTGGCTCAACTTGCAACACTGTGTTTTGATGCGAGACTTTGTAATACGTGCAACAATGTGTTTCAACTTGCAATGCAACAATGTTGCGAGACAAGCTGAAGAAAACTGTTGCCCGTATTACCGGACCTTTACTTTTATTGTGAACACAATCGCTAACAGACTTGGGAGGAAAGCCAATTTTGCAGCAAAATTACATACAAATAGACAGAGATAAACTGGGATAAGAAATTCTCAAGTTTGTGAAACATCATTATTCTCTACCTATATAAAGAAACTAATTCTCACGAAAGAAATCGACTGCCACTTCGGAGACCAATGCAAAAACAAACTAGACTAGTCTCCAGTGCTTTCGGTCCACAAGGTGACGCCGTGTGGACTGGTAACAAGTAACGGTGGCCATTTCCATGCAACAGCACATTCTTTGCATTAATTTTGTTAGCTTCCTATAAAGCGCTTTTTGAAGAAAGAAAATGTATTTAAAATATAATGCGAGTCAAATACAAGTTTTTCATGTGAAATTCCTACTTAGTAGGTAAGAAACAGCTAGATCGACACTCATACCCGTATTGAATCAAAGGACCTCTGGAAACTAATTTGATCATACAACCCCCCTTCCCTCTGGAATTTCCTGGGTTTTTGACCCCCCTCCCCTTCGGAATTTCCAATTCCCTCTGTGGTGGGGGTATGGATACTTTCTGGAATCACACATTGCGTAGTCCATGTACACTCCCCCCTACGCCATGTATAAAACATTTGAGTGATGTAACCAAGAGAAAGGGAAGATCGGCCATGGTGAAACATTGGCTCCTAGGAACTTTCAACTTATTACTTGCAGTTACACTGTAAAAAGAGTTTCCACTATTAGAAGGAAGCTTCAAGTTATCAAATTCACCAAAATTACAAGTCAGTATGCTGATCTCCTTACTTTGTTGTTGTTATGTATTTACCTAATAGTAAGAAGATCACATCCAGCTAGTTCAGTTATCTGCCCAGTGTTTCTGAATGATGCTCCCATGACAACAGTTTTGTAACCAAACTTCTTGTAGTAATTATAAATTGCTGTCACACTTTTGACACCTACAGTAAAAGCATACATTCATGTAACATGGCTACTTGGTTGAGCATGTAATGAAAAATTCTTTAACTCAGGTGCATGACAATTTTAGTGCAAAACACTTTTAGAATAAAATAGAATAAAATATATTGATTCCACACTTCATACATGTAAAGAGCTGAATATTTGTAATATTTTAATACATGTACTAGGTAAATGTTTTAAAAGTTGCATGATCTGAAGTCTGGCCAAGGAGTTAACAGTTTCATGGAGCTAAAGCGGTGAATCAGTGATAAGACAAAAAAGTGATAAATTATGAACTAAGATTGCCTCAGATTGAAAGCACAAAGATTGTTCTGTACATTGTATGACTAATTATTAAAGGCCAATTGTGGATGGTGCCTCTGCCTTGAGGTGGTTTATAGCACTTCAATCATCAGCAATTTGTTCAGAACTCCAAACTCTGACAGCACACACTTTTTTCTATAGAGAGGAGTAATGAATGGTAAATTTCCTCTGAGATGTGCCTGCAGTGAATCATGGTAGTTGTTTTCATCATCTTGAACTGGACATTTGTTTTGATGAATACAACTACCATGATTCCCTGCAAGTGTGTCTTATAGTGAGATGTGCCTGCAGTGAATCATGGTAGTTGAATTCATCATCTTGAACTAGATATTTGTTGGGGAGCAGGGATGGCGCAGTGGTGAGAGCGCTCGCCTCCCACCAATGTGTCCCCGGGTCGACTCCCGGACCCGGCGTCATATGTGGGTTGAGTTTATTGTTGGTTCTCTTCTCTGCTCCGAGAGGTTTTTCTCCGGGTCCTCCGGTTTTCCCCTCTCCCCAAAAACCAACATTTCCAAATTCCAATTCGATCTGGAATTGTCAAGCACTGTATCATGAGCCTCTGGCTCGGGTGATTGCGTAAGCACTCCCTGTGTTTGACATTAAATTTGATTTACATTTACACGAATAGAACTACCTTGATTCCCTGCAGGTGTGTCTTACAGTGAGATGTGCCTGCAGTGAATCATGGTACATGTAGTTGTATTCATCATCTTGAACTGGATATTTGCTTTGATGAATACAACTACCATGATTCCCTGCAGGTGTGTCTTATAGTGAGATGTGCCTGCAGTGAATCATGGTAGTTGTATTCATCATCCTGAACTGGATATTTGTTTTGATGAATACAACTACCATGATTCCCTGGTGACATGTCTGACATACAGTGAATTGGCCATTGACTGCTGCTGAGGTTAAAAGCTTACTCACATGTAGCCCTACAGTTTTGCCATACAATTCACATTAATTTCAAACTATGTTTCTGCTAATTCATTTAATGTTAGTAACCTGGATCATCTGCTGGTTGAAATTGCTTCTGGTCTGTGTTTTTGACGTACCAATCCAGAATACGCCCAACAAATGGTGAGATCAGTGTGACCCCAGCTTCAGCGCAAGCTACTGCCTGAAACAAAGACAAAAGTCAAGGTATGAGCCACAGAGAAAAATAAATTATTATATGCTGTGCATGATGACACTGTTAGTCTATATCAAAATAGTCTGTCCTTTGTCTTAGTTCATCAGGCTAATCCAAAAAAAAGCCAGAGAAAATCTTCCACTTGTTGTCATTATTTAGCTTCTCATTCTACTCCTGAAGGGAGAATAGAGACTATCCAACACACAATTATTACAAATTCATAGCAGGTGTGGATTTGCTAAATATTACCTGAGCAAAGGAGAAAAGTAATGTCATGTTACAGTGAATACCTTCTTGCTCAAGAACCCTTGAAAAAACAGATTAAAAAAGTAAAGATGATCAGTACGAAACTTTTGTATTTAAACTCCCCACCTCCCTCCCTAATGCCATGCTAGTCAATCACATCCATTCTTCCAGGTTCCTATACAGTTATCGGGTGGCTAAATCAATGATAATGATGATGACTGCAATGTTATTAAGTACTAACTTAGCAGCTTGAACTCCTTCCCAGGTTGTGCTGAGCTTGATTAGGATTCTTTCTTTGCTGATTCCTGCTTCCTCGTAGAGCTTTATAAACTTTTTTGCTCTCTCAATTGACCCTTCCACATCAAATGACAATCTGCAAATGAAGAATACTTGAACATGTAAGAAAACAACTCTTTGAAAGGGAGATGTACATACAGCCCATGCATTTTACTAAATTAAATTGTACTTGAACTGAAACTATATTAAAACTGAAACTGTTACTATATTATATTTTCAAATGCCAACAGCTGGCTGTGATTAATCCCATATCAGGCTAATGCTTTGTCCAGGGAAAGATGGGTTTGTTGTTACATGACAACAAGATCTATCTTGGATCTGGTGACTTCAAGATTTTCCAGAGTTTTTGGAATTTCAACATGCCAGATATCAATATGAATAATTTTGCCAGGCTTGTTGGACACAGCCTGATAAATGTTGTCAAAATTATCAAAAAAACAAAAAGTTGACAAACCTGGCATCAACCTCAGTTGAAACACGACCTGGGATAATCTTCAATATCTCAAGTCCAAACAGGACAAACTAAAGAAAATAACCAAGGAACAAAGTCAGCAATATTGTCAGCAAGGGTTACAGTCTCCATCCCCTCTACAATAGTATCCGTAACCAACATTTTTAAAAGATTATTCCTTGCGGCCTCAGTTGCCTTTTGCAATTACTGATTTTAAGGTGGTTTTAAATTTTCAGCCAGATTATAAATTTTCTTTCAGCCCATGGAATTAGCTGGCAGCTGGTCCTTTGTGACAGCCCCGCAAATGGGAAGTAAGTTTACTTGATCTGTCCATTTACCATCCTGGTTATAAGTGGTGTTGCCCACTATTTCATAACATAAGCAAATAATTAGTATCCAGTTCGAAGATGATGCAATACAAACTACATGTACCATAGATTCAATGCAGACGCACATACTCACTGCCCCCTAAGACACACCTGCAGAGCAATCAAGCAGCTAGTTCTATTCGTGTAAATGTAATCAAATCTATCAATGTACAAACACAGGACCGGTAGCCTTACGCCAATACACCCGCAGCCAAGAGGCCTCATAGATCATGATACAGTGGACTGACAATTCATCAGATCGGCAATTGCGAATTAGACGCAAGATGTTGCGTTTATTGCGGGAAGAGGGAAACCGAGAGGAACCGCTTAGCAAAAACTCTACCGAGAGCCAGAGAGAGAACCAACAATAACTCAACCCACATACTGACGCCCGGGTACGGCGATGTCGACCCGCCCGGCCCGAACACATTGCCGTCGGCGAGCGCGAGCAGCTAAATCACCACTGCCCGCCAGACCTGCCTCCCCAACAAATATCTGTTCCAATGATGATGACATTCCACACAATACCATGATTCACTGC
>JAHPZR010003353.1:0-15688 GCA_019787425.1 Platygyra sinensis | reverse complement strand
CAACAAAAGCCGCGGCCGTTTCTCCAAATGGACAGCCCTCCATAACGTAGATTGTCGCGAATGGCTGTCCCATCCAGTGACGTACGGAGACCACGGAAGTTGATAACAACATCAGTCGGTTCTAATCTTTCAAAAGCGACGCTGTCCCCGGATACCCCCCCCCCCCCCCCCCCCCATAATCCATAATACCCACCCATATCCCGCCACTTTCAGATGAAGTTGTCTTGTGACTGGGCAACAACGTGTCAGCAACACTTATTTTACCGCAGCAGCACTTATTAAAATTGAAAGGGCATATGCCAACTCTGTAGTCTACAATGACATGGATCGTATCATTGATATCTTCGGCCGGTCGAATTGGAAGAGGCAGCTATTTCTTTTAAGTTTTAAAGTGTTTTTTGAGCTCATATGATAGATTCATATAATATTTAAGAATATGTTCACTTCATATGTAGGCCATTGTTAGTGCATCGTATGACCCTCGATTCCATTTGACTGTTTCGTAAAAATTTGGGCAAACTTCTAAGAATGTTTTTGGGCCAATAGGTTCACCGCCCCCCTGGCAAAAAATACCCGTACGCCTATGGGCGCCTGGTAAACACCTAAAAAAACCCTACGTTCCATGGCGAGAAGAAGTGCGCCTGTAAAATCTGTAGTCCGTCGCGATAATTACTTTATGTAGCAAATATAATATAAAACCTAAACTGGGACTTTTTCTCGCCTTCTTTCGATGTTCTTCCCTATTTTAGTTTTGCTCGCTCGGAGTGATTTGTTCGCCTTCAGGGATCGTGAAATGTACGTGTGGATAGCTCACTTAGTGGAATAGAGGGTACTTTTTCTTTGAACCCTTTTTCGGATCAGTAACGATCAGAAAATACTCTATTTGTCACCAAAAGCATCAAAATGAAAAATGGTATTAAAGAAACTTCACCCCGGTGTAGACTCCAAAGGAGACGAAATAAAATTCACAGCAATGTCAGCCTTTTTGGGCTCATGTGCGGTATAAACAAACAATCACTGCCTATCTTTTACCTTTTTCTCAAGATGCAAATGACTTCTTTGTTCATCGTTTTGCTTTTGTCCTATGTATTATGACGTCAGCTGTGCCGTTTCACATGGATCATAAACCCTTTTTTGCTGCACTCTCTTCTCTTTTTTCTCGTCTACTTTTCTATTTATTGTCTTTGATGATCGATTTGCAGTGATTTGTAGGTTTTCAGAGGCCGTGAAATCCAAGTGTATAGATCACATGGTGCAAAAGATGGTGAAACGGCAGACAATTGCGTTCATTAGTTTATTTGAATACCCTTTTAAGCATTATGTAATTCTTTGGTGTTAGATTTGCAATCGTGCGTTTTTTCGCATAGAACTTAGCTTTTCTTGTTCGTTCAAATAAGTTTAATTTTTAATCCTCAGCTTGTATGGAAACAGATCGGAACCTGTTGTACATTTTCGAATATCTGAGGACACTTGGACTGTCAAGGCATCGTTTTTAAAGTTTGATTCCTTAATCGTGTGTAATAGAGTGAAATATTTATCTGGTAAACAGACTGAACTGATAGTAGCAGAGCGAGGCTTTCAAATCATTTCAGTGGACGGTGAGCATGGCGAAGCAATGGACGAAGAGAAGACTGAATCGAACATGTCGAAAGCTTACACCCCTTTTAGTGTTACGTGCGTAGGCGACATTTTGGTTTATCTTTCGACATGCCATCTTTCGACATGCTATGTAACTGGCCGAAAACAAAATGTTACCACAACGGACTCTTTTACGGTTTGAACTCCGACGTTAGTGATTACAACAAGTATGGATAATTTGTCATCAAAAAAAACTAAGGTAGGGAGTAGTCTCAAGAAAGTCAATTCACCGTGGGAGAGATACAACATCCGACGCTGATTTTTGTTGAATGTTTGCATCGTTCGAATCACTTACGCCCCCGTTAAACGGCCTTTAATTTTACACCGAAACAGTCACCATCTGGAGCCGGCTGATCGGACATACACCACAAATCGTTTAACTTATCCTGGGAATCTGCGAACACTATGCAATCGTTCACAAACTTCTTTCAGCCATGTCAGGTCAGTAATTATCATTTATTTGTCATTTCTTCCGCCTCAATCATGGCGAAAAAAAAAAAACCTGTTTCACAGGTTTAAACCGCCGTTACTAGTAGCCATGTCGAAAGATGGCAGTGCGAAAGATGCAACCAAGAGTTGTCGCCTATTTTGCAACTTAAGCACTGTAAGCGGGGTGTAAAGTTAGCAGAAAAAAAAAAAGGCGAAGGATACAGAAACAAGGCATACAGAAACCAGTTGTTTGCAGCCTTCTAGATGGAAGGAAGATTTTTTTGAGTCGTTTTAGCGGCGGGAAAGTCAACGGCTCTCCGGTTGTGATATCCAGTAGCTTTATTGAAGTGCAAGAAACGCACAATTGCTACTCATGGAACGAATTATCTCAAGAATGTTAAAAGCTCCAGAGAGAGAGACAAGAGGAAACGGAAAAAGAGCCTCACCAATGAAAAATCGACATTTTAGAAACGGAATTTTTGGCGGGCCTCATGACAAGGGCTAACAATCATTGGACCAATCGGAGGGCCCCCGAGTTTTCCGAGTTTAGGCCAACTGACGAGCCAGAGAAATATTGCCGCCGGAACGTACGAAATCGAAGAAAGCGTCGACGGCTGGAAAACGATAACATGGAAGGAGCAGGGTTTGAAGCACGAGGAAACAACCGATATCGCTCGTCAAAAAGACTATTTGGAGGAATAAGTTCGTCAGTATTGAAGTCGTTTATTTGATGAAAAAGACCTTCGAGATTTGAAAGGGTCGCAGTTTCGAAGGATCGACCACAAAAGTTTTTCGCGAACAATTTGACAGAAAATCGTTCAACACAAGGGATGCGTGGAATTAAGTCAAGCGTGTTTCAATTCCCGTATTCAATGGTGATAAAAAGATTGTAGGAAGGCTGGAAAAGGGCTTTCATGGCATGTTTGGACATGGCACCCGCTAGACTAGACTACAATTCCTTCAGTTACGTCAATACTTATCTGGCGAAGTATCAAAGGTCGTGGAACCTTCGGGGTATTCTGCAGCGGCTTTTGAGACGGCAAAGGAAAGATTGGAATGAAAGTTTGGGGGCAAAACGGCGTCAGACTGCCTTGCATTTAGAAGAATTGGAGAACTTTAAGCCACTGCGCCCTGGAAATGCAAGGCACCTCGAGAGACTTGCAGCTGTGGCAAATCTAAAAGAGGCCCGTCGGTATGAAGGACTAGGAAGCGGATCACTGTATCTCAGTTTGTGTAAGAAATTGACAGAAGTAGTGCTAGCGCATTATCATCGGTGGATTCATGAGAATGATCGTTACCAGTCAGTAGAAACGTTGAGAGAGTTCATCATCCATGAAGCAGAATCCCAGACAGTAGCATCGGAAACAATTCATGGTTTGAATAAAAGAAGACGCAAGAAAGACAGTGGAGCGACCTTCTTCGGTAACACGTAGAAATCTCCAGGAAGTCAGGGAAGAGTTGGATTTCGACTGTGTTAAGTTTGCAGCGGTCATCATGAAGTCTGGCGGTGTGACAGGTTCAGGGTTAGGAGCCTTTCAGAGAGATGGGAAGCCGCCAAGATCCTTAAACTGTGTTAGCCTTTCTTAGGAGGAGCTCACATTGGAGAAACTTGCGTTAGAAGAAGGGTTTGCGGAATAAATACTTGTAAGAACTCTCCCAATCGATTATTGCATACAGACTGCCGCGGCAGATCGTAGTGAACAGATGCACTCTCGTGATCGTCGTGAAGTGGAACAAGAAGCATTGGGTGGTTCCCAGGCTGTCGCAGAAAGCGAAACAATAATGAAATGTCTCTTACTCCCGGGGGGGGGGGGGGGGTGCTTGACCCATGTTTGGGTATAGGGGTGCCGCCGAGGGTTTGAAATCCTGACCCTGTTTAGGACAAAAATACGCTAAAAAACCTAACCTGTGTAGGACAACAGTCTCCATTTCAAGACCCTGTTTAGGACAAGTGACAAAATGCACACACACTGGATTTACAGGAATTTGAACTGTTTAAGAAGTCATTCAAATCAGGGAAATCATGCTCGATGCGTCTAAAACCCAGTTTTCAAATGTCGTCATTGCATCTATAGAATGGTGATGTTTTTAAATAGCAAATCGAAGAGGAATTATTTCTTCAATTACTGTATAATGAATAACTTAATTTTATTTTGATTAAGGCACTAATAGAACTTTTACAGAAAAAATATTCCTAAACAATATATATACCAGCGGGATCCCTCACGCTTGTGCGACACAGTGACATCTTTCTTTCATTACGTTATCCAAGACAGAAAAACTAGACCTACCGGTACGATATGTTCTGTAAATGCGCGCGTGTTATAATACTGCTAAGTGGAAATATATTTTATATTAGATACCGACAATAGCATTCTGGTCCAGAAAAGGATGTGATACTGATTGATGACATTATAATGTCCGGTTAACAGTCGCTTTACTCAGTTGACAGTATGCAAATCAGGACAAGAAACGCGTCGCTTGTCCGCCGCTCGATCGCATGCCTCTTTCAACTTCTCGTAAGCTCCGGGCCGCAGGCTAAGAAAAGAAAGAGACTCCTCACAGTCTGGGTTAAAGCCTCTCGGTTCGTAATACCATACCCTGTTTAGGACAGATTTTTAACCTGTTTAGGAGAGAGGCAAGTCAAATTGTATACCCTGTTTAGGACAGCAAGGCCATAAAACCATACCCTATCCAGCGGCACGTCTCCGTATAGCCTAAATGAGGGAGTACCCCCCCCCCCCCGGGCTCTTACTCCCCCCATGATCAGTTTGAGCAAGCAACAGAGAGGTCTTACACCATAGCGACCTCACAAAGTGCACGACCAAGGTTTGTGGCGCTGCGACCAGTACCAGCGTTTCTGAATAACCGTAATCGTAGAATTAAAGTGAGTGCGTTACTGGACTAAGCTTCACGAAGATGTATTTTAAATGCTGACTTAGCCGCTGAGCTTGGAATTCTAGGAAATCCTCAAAGCGTAATTGTGAATGTTCTTAATACGCAGACTGAAACCCTTGAGACTACACCAGCTGAGGTCGAGTTGAAACGTTTGGATGGAAATGTGAAGACTACCATAAATGCATTCACAGCAAAATGAGTCACAGGAAACATGAAAGTTATCGACTTGGGAAAGTATGGGGCAAAGTGCATCCATTTGAAAGGCATACAGTTTCCAAATTCTGGTATCCGCCCAATGGTGGACTTGTTAATTGGAGTTGATTATACTGACCTACACTACTCATTCAAGGATTTTCGAGGTCAACCCGGGGAACCAGTAGCAAGATTTAAGGAATGGCCATGTACAGGAACGGTTAGAGGGCTTCAAGAAGGTGACTCTCAGTCAAGCCTCGCACACGCCTATTTTGTGTGAGAACAGTCAGACACAGGCCAAATAAGTAGTTTACTTCGACAATTCTGGGAAATAGAGAATTATAGTACATCACTTGATCGACCCACTCTGAATCCCGATGAGCAAGTTCTTGGTTGGAAGAAATCAAGTGGCATTTTCTTGGATCTCCGCAATCTGATCCAATCCGATCTCTGTTTCTGACCCACCAAGACAATACATGGTGCTACAGAAATTGTGCAACACGGAGAAAAGTTTAATGAAT
The DNA here is from genome assembly GCA_019787425.1 of Platygyra sinensis. Lineage (NCBI taxonomy): Eukaryota > Metazoa > Cnidaria > Anthozoa > Scleractinia > Merulinidae > Platygyra > Platygyra sinensis. Next base: position 10,010 of record JAHPZR010003353.1, on the reverse strand, counting down.
AAGAGATCGCAGCAGCCTACTCAGAAAACATCACTCAATATTTGGAGAAGGGCTACATTCGTAAGATCGACCCAACCGACAAAATCCGTCAAGAGGTGGTACCTGCCACGCTTTCCCATTGTAAGATTGGACAGAGCCAAAACGAAGTCTCGCATCGTATTTGACTCCTCTGCGCAGTTTGGAGGAATCTCCCTCAATGACGTCATTTATCAAGGACCAATACTGAAGAGAGATTTGAACAATGTTTTACTTCGATATAGAAGACACTCTGTTGCACTCATCTGTGACATCGCTGAGATGTATGTTTTAGAACTGAAGTTGCAACTACTGATCATGCCAACGCGGTTCTTGCGGAGATCCTTGGATCAGGAGAGAAAAAGACTACGAGTTTATTTGAGTTGTGTGTGGGATTAACTCATCGCCTTTCCAAGCTCCGTTTGTCTCCCAAACAAGTGCTGAGCAACACAAAGATAAGCTTCCCTTAGCTGCAAAACTGTGTCAAACTCAACGTGACAATAAGGACTCGGTGTTGGACGACAGTCAAGGTACTGAGTTGTACAAGCAGTTAGATGAGCTGTGGAGCAGATCGGGAATGCACGCTCGGAAATAATGGTTGTCCAATTCACCCCGTGTCCTAGAGAAGATACCAATGGAGGACAGAGCATCAAACATGGACATCAACAAAGATCCTCTACCAACAGTAAAGACACTGGGAAAAACGTGGGTCCCGGAATGTGACGTGTTCATGTTCAAAGCAGATCCGCTCAAAGAAAACTTTCTGCTCACTAAATGACATTTCTTGTAGAGAATCGCCTCACTATTTGTCCCAGTTGGTTTCTTAGCAGCATTTACCATTCGAGCCAAAGCTATGATGCAGGAGATGTGGACAGCAGGACTTGAATGGGATACGCAATGCCCAAGAGAGTTGATTCACAAGTCACAAAAATGATTTTGTCAGTTAGAAGGGTTACCAACTATTAAAGTTCCAAGATGTTTACGATTTGGGCCAGAAGAAGTTGGGCATCGCAAGATGCAAAAATATGGTTCTCTTGTTTATTTGAGGGTTGTCTACGGAGTGAATCAGTATCGAGTCGACTAGTTGCAGCCAAGACAAGATCTGCCCCACTTGCGGCAACAAGTATACCTCGTTTAGAAGTGATTTAAGCAATCCTGGGACTAAAGTTGACCGAGTCAGTATCCGGAGTTTTCAGTCCTGCATTGGGTCAAGCAGTCTTCTTGTTCGATAGTTTCAATGTTCCCTGGTGGATAAAAGGAAGACGTCCGATATTTAAACCTTTCGTAGCAAAGAAATTCAAAGCTTGACAAATCCCAAGCAGTGGTGTTTCTTGTCAACCAATGAGAATCCTGCTGACTTTACTACTAGGGGCAGGAGAGTATCGGGCATGGCCAAGGAGGGAAAGCAGTGGAATGGTCCTAATTTCCTTCAAAAGAAAGAGTCCGACTGGCCTGTTAATCACATTGACTCCGACAAAGTTTCAGAAGCAACAGAAATCAAGAAAACAGCTAAAGGCAGGCAGGCCGAAGTAATGGATACTGGGCAATGATCTCAGTTCACGAAGATGATCAGATATGGCGTCTCGATCCAAATCGCTTCTCAAGTTGGACAAAGTTAATCAGAGTTAAAGCATGGGTTCGTCGCTTTATAGATAACTGTAGAAGTCCCAACAGAGAGAGAAGAGAATTAAAAGCGGAAGAAATTGAATACGTTCTGATTCAAGTGATAAAGGGTGCACAAAGAAAGGGCTTTCCCGACGAGTATTTGACACTTCGGCGACAAAGAGAGTTACCAAAAAGGAGCAAGCTGCTCGCCTTACAACCATGGCTGGACGAGGAGGGCCAAATGAGAAGTGATGGACGCCTTGAGTATGCAGAATTTCTACCACACGACACTCGCTTTCCAACAATCCTGCCTCGTAAGAACTGTGAAACGAAGCTAATTGTCAAAGGAACGTTATCACAAGAAAGGTAATCATGCGGGTGGTACAAATCAACAGCTGTTGGCTTTATCAAAACGCTTCTGGATCATTTCTTGTCGTAAAGAAATTCGGGAATGGGAGAAGAATTGCAACAGATGCCAAAGAAGTAAAGCTAAAGCTAAATGCATGGCCCCTCTCCCACAGATCAGACATTCTGCTTGAGTGAGTTCGCACAGACTGCTGTGGATTTGGGTGGGCCATTCATTACTGTGCATGGAAGAAGGACACGTCGACAAAAACGTTGCTTGTGTTTTCTTACCTAGTTGGTATCCAGAGCAGTCCATCTGGAAATGGCCTATGCACTTGACACGGACTTATTCTTGAATGCGTTCTTCAGAATGATCAATTTGAGGGGGCTCTAAGAGAGAGGTTATCCGACAATGGAGGTAACTTCGTTGGAGGAAACAAGGAATTAGGCGATTTGGTCAGAAAGCTTGACCAAGAGTACATTGCTAAATCGACTGCAAACCAAGGAATCAACTGGAAGTTTTATCCCCCACATGCACCTCATTTTGAAGGTATCCATGAGATTATCATCAAGGGTGCAAAGCGAGCAGTATACGCAATCATGCACAATGCAGACATTACAGACAAAGAGTTCAGGACGACATACACTGGAGCGGAGGCACCTCTAAACTCTAAACCACTGTCCTATCTATCAGCTAAGATGACGCCGAATCATTTCCTCCTTGGTCAAGTCGGAGAACAGTTTGCACCAGAATCAGTAGATGAGACCACATTCACCCCAACGAAAAGGTGGAGAAGAGTCCAGGAACTAGTTAGGCATTTCTGACATCGTTGGATTTGGGAGGGGTTACCCGCTCTGAACATCAGATAAAAGTGGTTAACTGTTGAGCGAGACATCCGAGTTTGATGACGTTGTATTAGTCATGTCACCCAAGACACCACGAGGAATCTGGCCACTTGGTCAAGTCTTTGAAGTTTATCCAAGCAAAGATGGACATGTAAGAGTCGCCAAAGGTCATGTGGGAAACGGAAAATTCATTTGATCTTTTTCAAGTTATGCCATGAATCTGCTCATATATTATGATAATAATGATGATGACGATGATAAAGATGAAGACTTACAGAGATTTCTCGACGGTTTAGCTGTGTCACTTATAAGGACGATTCCCCTTACCATCGGCATTATCGTTTTTTGACATGCTAAGGCCTATTAACGCAGCCATATATAAAGTGCAATAAAGCTCATCATAACCCTGATCAACCGATCTGGTACTGATGAGCTCGAGAATTGTACGAAGTGATAGATAATGGGGATAGAAAGTAAATAACATTTGTTTCGTAGCATTCTGACCAAATTTCCTTCAAAAAAAGATTTTCGAATATTTCCGCTTAAACGAAGAATACTTGTTTCGCTGCTCGTCGTTTAGAAATCAGTAACTAGAACGAGGAAAGCAAATATGCCTTCGAGTTTAGAACGAGTAATGCGTATTTGTCTGTTCATTACGCTATTCGTTGTTCATGTTTGCTAAAGAACGGGTGTCAAAGTTTCTGTACTCGATATTAAATAATTTCAAGTATGCAAGCCTATGTGTACAAGGAAGAGTGAATATTATCTATGTGGTTTTTTTCCGTTTTGCAATTGTAAAGAACAAGGAAGACATTTACTCGGCATAAAACAATTTCATGACTCGACTTATGTTAAGAGTCATTTGGCCGACCACGGACTGCGGGCCACGGTAGCAGCGGCATTTGGCTTAAGTAACTGCGGACCGCGGTAGCAGGATCTAGTAAGCTGAATACATCATGGGAAGCGTATTCTGAAGTTTTAGCCAAGAGCTGTCACGCCCGATTTCTTGCTCGGGTTAAAACTTTAATTCGCTCATGCTATCTAATAACTTAGTCAGTGAGTATTAGCCACTGGGAATTTTCTGGCCGTCAGTGCCAGCATAATCGTTGAGTTCTTAGATTTTCCTTTCCCTTGAACCTCTACTCTCGCTCCCCTCTCCCCCGTTTAACATTTACTACGCAAGCTAAGTCCCCCCGGCAATATGAAAGAAAAAGCACTTAAAGTCATTTGGGTTGTCCGTGTCAGTAAAATTCGCGAAATTGTCGCGGGATTTCTGACGCCGGAAGTGATCTCAATAAGAATAAGACCCATATCGGGGATTAACTCTATTATCCTTCATCGTCTCATGAACAGGGAGATCAGTTGAGGTAAGTTCTGAAGTCTAGATCTTTTTGTCGATGTATTAGCGTGGAAAGATTCTGTGGTATTGGAAATATTCTAAGAAATGCTAAAATGTAACAGGAACTGTATCTTTTAAGAAGGGAAATGACTGTGACACCATGTTTCAAAGGATACTGCCAATCCCTTATCACACCAGGTCTTGGCTTCTTCGCAACGGTTTAGGTTTATACAAGCCCAAGCTCCTAGAAAAAGGAACCGTAATATTCGTCTTAAAGCACTATTATTACTTGTGACAGATAACAAGCATACTGACGACAAGAAAGCCACATAAAAAAGATTGAGACGGCTGTCCAACTTAAGGATCGAGGATGTTACTATAAAAATAAAATTGAGGAAAGGCGGACTAAATAGCAGTGAAATAAGTCTTTCTGTTGCTGACGGCTGACTGCTTTATTGAAAAAGCCTTGTGAGCTTACAATCAGCAGTCTTCTGCTAACTCAAAGAGACTTCTCAGCACAAATGGTCGTCAAGATCTTACCCCTTTCTATGGCTTCAATGAAAGTTGGTTCCAAAGAAACAGCGGCTATTGCATCATTCAGTGTTTCCTGGTAATTTCCTAGCATACAGAAATAAAATTATAAAATAACTTAAGGCCCGGACTGGCAACAGTTTCCAGCACTTTTCTAACAGGTATGCTTTGAAGGATGAATACTACCACTGTTTAACAAGTGATGCTACAATAATGCTATCATACAAATTCCCGATCATTGGTAAGCAAGTTGAGGTCATCATTTTTAAAACAGGTGACCATAGCAACAATATGACCAACTAAATACAACCTTAATTTTAGCTTTAGGTGCCTATAATTAAAAGACGAGTTCGGTGACTCCTATTTTTTATCATCAAATTATGATAAGAATGATAAGATGCAACTTTTTGCAAAGTTTAAAAAAGTTCTGTGGAGTGGATCCAAAGCCATCTTAAATTTTTGAAATTTAAGGGTAGCTCTGAATCCACTCCACAGATTTTTTTTTAAACTTTGCAAAAAGTTGCATCTTATCATGCTTATCACAATTTGATAACAAACATTGGGGTCACCGACCTCGTTTTTGAGTTATAAGCAGCTAAAGCTAAAATTAAGGGTGTTTTTAGCAGGTCATTTTGTTGCTATGGTAACTTGTTATAATAAAAAAGATGACCTCAATTTGTTTAGCAATGATTGGGAAATTATATGATTTCATTCTGTCTTGGAAAGTGCTGGAAACTGTTCACCAACTGAATTTGCTTTGGAATATAATTTACAATTTTGCAAAATCTTAACAATGACGGTCTTTTTCTTTATCGTAACAGATTTTCGGAGACATTTCCAATGGAATGACCCGTTCCATTTGGTTTCTTACCCGAAAACTAGTTTTTCCATGGAAATGAGAAGCTCCCCTAAACAAAGGAAACTTGTATTGCACGGGACTCAGAGACTGGATTGGGCAACGTCGCTTATATCTCCCAAGTGGTATTCCCCAGTTTCTAAAATTTGCGTTTCATGTTCGCACGTTCGGTTTTCATAGTACAACAAAATCATCAATCTAAAAAGTCCTTAATATTTTTAGCAGACTAGGAATATTTTAAATGTCGGCAGATTTAGAATTGACGATTTAAGGCTCGCAAGAAGGCATCCTAAAAACCGGCCTGTATCCAAAAGTATTTCAAGTTTTAAAAACACAATAGCCTTCATTTTGCTTCGAATATATGCAAACTAAAGTATTTGTTTTTGCATATGCATTATCTGTTCGTTGGATCCCAAGTTTTCTTCGAGATTTGCTCTCGTAAAATTGGCGGCGAAACATCTTTGCATATTTAATCATCGGAATCAAAAGGAGATTGTTTTTTTCCATTTTGTCCTGAAGTTTGGGGAAGGACACTTAATTACAAGAGGAGCAAAAAGTAGCAGTTAATCCCCATATAGACCATATTTCCAAACTAATTATTTTAGAGTTGTCTTTAGATCTATAACTGTTTGGAAAATGCCAGGATTGTCCAGTAATAAACAATCCTGTGATGCCAATTTTGTCCAAGTGGACATTGTTTGGGTTTGGTAAAATAAGATCTTACCCAAATGGAAATGAGAAGTGGCTCTGTTACCGTACAGTTTGGCATTCAGTAAGTCGTCTTTGCAGTTCACTTGGATTCCTTGCGTGTAGAATGACAGGGCGTCAATAGCTTCTTTTCTTCTGTATTCTTTGTTACCTTCTTCTAAGTAGACTGCGGCTATCGCTTAAAAACAAAACGTTGATTGAATACAGAGCTGAAATTTTCCAAGGATACCTAATGCTGACACACAGAATAGTTGTTTCGTTTCTCTTACTGTAAAGCATGCCATGGCTGGAAGGTCGAAATGCTCATTTCCTTGCAAGTACCAGTAAGACATATTTTTTAAAAACACAAGTTCCATTCCCAGAGCCTGAGCATTTTCGGTCAGCGGTTACCGAACGCGAGGACGCTTTGTCCGGAACCTCAAATTCAAGACGTTTGATTGTGCGCAGCCGTATAAGTTCATAATGGTTTCTGAAAATGCACAGAAAGAAAACTGCTGTGGCTAATGGTGCTCGGCTTCCAGTTTCAACCAAAACTCCGGATATTAGGTGTTGACCAATTAAGTTGGTACCGGCTTTATAAGGTAACTTGCATATATTGCAAAAATTATATCCCATGTCTCTTAAACCCAGCATGATCTTTAATTTTCTGCAGTTAAAGTGAACACTTCTACTTCATCGTTTATTCTATAAACTGACTTGTTTGTAGGCGACGTACGTTCTGTCTCAAGTTCTGCCACATTTTAATTTTTATGGGGGTTTCCGATGACCATTTTATAAAAGTTATGTTATTAACTTGAAGTAGTTTAAGGTTAGTGTTTACCTTTTAAAGTGTCATCATCAAAATCCAGCTGAGTATCAGAGGGGGAAGTGACTTCACTTTCCGCCATTGCTGAAAAAGAAACAACCGCATAGAAAAATAACTTTTACAGAATTTAAATTTTGGTTTTTGCTTTTTTTTGCTTTCTAAGCCTACTTTTCTATAGACATTTCTATAGACATTTCTAGGCCCAAATTCTCCTCCAAGCACATGAGTTTCCTAAACTTTTGAGTTAACTTCTATCGACACTGTAACTACAGGTGACCAAAGCGTACTATAAGAAAAGGGGCGCTTTCCTTCGACGACCAAGAGTTCCTTTTTGACTTTTTGGAAATTTCCAGAGGCGGATGGAATGGCATTATCCATGACTGACAAAGTATTTGAGTTTACTACGAGAAAATATTGGTAAATACAACTTTGTTTTCCAAAATATTGCTTATACTGCCGAACTTTCTGTAACATTTTGACGATCTGATTTTGACAGAAGCCTTCTATTTTCAAGTAGACTAACACGTAAGAAATTGTCTACCACTTGTTACTGCGAAATTACCCCTACAGACCTTAATTTTTCACCAAAAAGTGCCTTGAAATCAGTCTTTTGGCTGCCACGACGCTAAATGGGCCTTAGTTTTGCTGAAAGAGCAATTTATCTACCAAAAAGATAGATTTTCCTAAGATTAGGTAAAAAATCTAGGACATGCCCATAAGCCAAAATTTGGACCTTTTGTGCTCATGTTCGTTCCACATTTTTTGCCCCTTCCCTTCCTTTTTCTTGGCCCTTTTACTCTCGCTACCTCCTGCTTTTCATTTTCTTTCTGGCCGCGCTAAAACGTTGGGTGTTTATTATGTGCAAAGCTAGCCTGGAAACGAGACCTTGATCTAATTATTGGTATAATGGGATATTTTACCACCATTTTTGCACTAATACTTATAACGTTGTTTTTCAATTTTCTACGTCAAAATGCCATCGGTATCCAAAACTGACTGTTGACTGACGGTGCGGATAGGTCTATTCATGCTCTACCAATCCTTATCAAACATATCTGGTGATATTTAAATGGATGACGTTACAAGTGGTACAAAGAGGACGACCATAAAGACCGCGTGTATTGTGTACTTAGGAGTCAAAGGGTTAACCTAAAACGTCTAAGATCGTTTATCGGCCCAAATTTTGCTCGTTACAGACTTAGATGGGTCATTTGGACTGAATTATGGAGCCAAAAAGGTTTTGGAAAAAAATGTTCTTTTCTTTAACATCGAACGGGAAATTTAGTACAAAATAACAGTCAAGGATGAGCTGTGTCAATTAATAGGGCGCCAAGTCGACCCTCGAAAAATTACTGAATTTCTGAACATCATGGCTGAGTTCTGTACAGTCGCCCGAAAGTACACCATTTGGCGAACGTCCAAACAGATCCACGAATCGAATAACAAACACTGCCATCAATACAAATCATATTTAAAGCTCGTGTCCTGGTGAAGTCAAGTACAGACACCCGCAGGCAGTGCAGTATTGAACTGTGTAGTCACGGTCCCTGAATTCACTGCTTGACTTGACGATAAGTTTAATAACATGACTGAAAACTGCGAACTAAATAATAAGATAAATTTTGCTTTAGGTCTATAGTAAAGAGTTTCTGTGTCTGTGAGTACTTTGCGCCCTCTGTGAGTACTTTCCGCCCTCTACTTCTGATCGTTCTTAGTTGCAGAACAAATTTTCAATTTCCGGTTTCATCGTCCCTGTTATAAACGTGGCGCGCACGCGTAATACGCAATCCGCTGCTCAATGTCAAGAGGGTTGCAGGCCTTTCTTGGGCCCGCAATTACATCGAACTGCGGTCAGTATAAAACACGGACTGCGGACTACGGACTACGGACTACGGACTACGGACTACGGACTACGGACTACGGACTACGGACTGGGTATAAAACACGGACTCAGGTATAAAACGCGGACTAAGCATTACGGACTCGGTATAAAACACGGACTGGGTATAAAACGCGGACCGAGCATTACGGACTCGGTATAAAGCACGAAGAAAGGTTCTACATTGAATAAATTCTTGCACGAACGTTTTCATAAATAGAAGCTATCTGTATAAATTATAGAAGTCTCATGTCCCGAAAGTGCCCGCTCATACAGGTTTAACCATAATCGATTGCCGAAAAAGAAATAGAAGACACTGAAAGTCACAAAATTGACGAGCTGTATGAATTTTCGAATGATTCAAGCCATGATTAAATGTTTTGAAAGATCAACAGTCGAGAGAATTGAGGAGAATTCGAACGAATGTCCCGCTGTATGTATTAAATAAATACACATAAATACGGCCACGGCGAAATGAGGGACAAAAAGTTGACAAATAGAAGAAACGACATTACACACGGATGGCAGTTCTGCACGCTTAATACCGCCTTGGAAAAGGAACGGGAAAAAAAGGGAAAAAAAAATTCTTACAACACGGGGTATTCGTATTTGGTCACCCACCCAAGTACTATCCCCGCCGAACTAGGGCTTAACTTTGTTGAGCAGACGAAACACGTTGCTGTCCTTGTGGTATAGTGACTCCACGGTAAACGCATTTTTTAAAATTTCTAAGATGAGAAAAGGTATCAAAAAGAGAAAAAATATCTGATACTGCATGGCTGGGAAAGTAGAGAACAAAAAGTTAGAGGAATATGAAAATGAGAACTATTACTTGCTTTGGTGATCGGACAAGCGGCACTTTCGAAATAATTGCCTCAGTCTCTCGGACGAAGATAATTCGGTCTCACGGACCGATAACTTTGTGAATATGAATGTTTTCAACAGCGTTACATCTCCTCATGCATGTACTGTCTTACCGGAAATCGAAACTTTGCAAGAAAAGAAGAATTAATATATATATGAAACTATATATCGCAGCCCTTACCTCCAATCCCGGCCATCTTGGGTGAGTCACTATACC
>JAHPZR010003350.1:5000-10483 GCA_019787425.1 Platygyra sinensis | reverse complement strand
TCATTTACCTTATCGCTTCGCCTGTCTGACAGTGTCATCAGCAGCATCTAACCGCAACACGAAATCAAGTTCTTTTTTGTTAAGCTTAATATACTGGTATTTCATTAGAAGTTCAGTTCGTTGAAGTCTTAAAGCGCTTTACTGGTACTTAAAAAATGGATAATACTGGACTAACGAAGAGGACTTATGCAGAAGTTCTTCGTTCTGGTGGAGGTAGGTGGTATTTAGTTTTACCTGTAAATCACCAAAATGGGCTTCATTAGAGGTCAGAACAAACCCTACTTTTCGCTAGACTTTGATATCAAAACATGATTTCGGGCCCGTTAAGTTAGCGGGGCTTTCGAGAAACGGGCCCCTGGTCCGTATCACTGAAGCGCAAGGGCGTTTAAAAAGGAAAAGCAAAATCAAGTACAAAGGAGCCAAAAGTATTATACGGGGTCTTTTACTACACTCGTTTCCTAGATTTTCTAGTGCATTTATCTGCAAACTTAATCGCGTAACAGCGACATCACATTACTATGTTAAATGATCATAACAATTTGAATGCAGTAAACATATTTGTCCCAGAAGGACACGTGGAGCTGTCTCATGAACAGTTGGAGTTGGTTGTCGTAGCGTGACCGATTTTGAAAACAAACGCCTGTATTTGACTTTGCGATATTCCATGTGTGTCGTTTAAAATGCTGCTGTTTTATTTTGCATGCAGATTCCTCAACTGAAAGCAGTGGCTCAGACTGGGAGTTGGAAAAAAGGTCAGTATGTACGTCATCTGCACCCCGAAAGACTGTGATGAAATACTTCAAGAATGCTGGGATAGAACGAGAACGGGTAAAATGGCCGGTTACCGTGAGGTTGAAATGCGGCAACATTTACTTCAGTTCGTATCTCAAGGTCGGTTTTGTAAGAAGTAATTATAATTTTATTAGTTGTGCATGAGAGTTCTTTAAATTTTTTGTGGAGTGTCGTTTTACTCATACTTATTTCATTTTCTCTTAATGTAATCTACCCACTTCACGGCTGTCATGAATCAGCAGCAAGATGTGAGTGATAAGTCAGTGAACACGAAAATTAAAACTTGTCTGTGAAATGTCTTTTTCTACGCGGATGTACCGCGGCTAGTTCTAAAACAGGGAACGGGGAATAGAGGAACGAGGAACGGGGAATGGAGAACGAGGAACGGGGAATCTCTAAAATGGGGAATCTCTAAACTGGGGAATCTCTAAAATGGGAAATCTCTAAAATGGAGAATCTCTAAAAGGAGGAATCTCTAAAAGGGGGAATCTCTAAAAGGGGGAATCTCTAAAATGGGGAATCTCTTAAATGGGGAATCTCTAAAAGGGGGAAGTCTCTAAAAGGGGGAATCCCTAAAAGGGGAATCTCTAAAAGGGGGAATCTCTAAACGGGGGAATCTCTAAAAGGGGGAATCTCTAAAATGGGGAATCTCTAAAAGGGGGAATCTCTAAAACAGGGAATCTCTAAAATGGGGAATCTCTGAAATGGGGAATCTCTAAAAGGGGAATCTCCAAAATGGGGAATCTCTAAACGGGGAATCTCTGAAACGGGAATCTCTAAATGGGAATTTAAAATCTCTAAAAAGAGGGAATCTCTGAAAGGGGGAATCGTAGCAAAGTCCTGGTCGAGGACCTGGAGAATCTAAAGCAAATCTGTTTAGCGGGCTACTTAGTTGGGCGGTTCAAATCTCGATTCTTACTCTTTGAGATCCGCTACCCTGACAGAAGAATCGAACCGCCTGAATTCATCTGAACTCCTGACTGTGACGTTTTAAAATTGAGTTTCGCAGCGATAGATATCTGTCCTAGCGTTATCAAGTACTAATGGAAGGACGTGCTACTAATGACAACTGAGATAAGGCACACACAATGGATTCATGGTTTTTCGACTAAGGCTTCAAATTTTAAGCTTTGCTTGACGCGACCTTTACACGGCGGCTGAGAAAGCTCTAATGTGTGCTAAAGAGTGATGTATTTCATGGAATTTGGCTATCTAAACAGTATTAGAAAGAGTACTATTGAAATTTTGTTCAGTTTCCCACGCTTGTGTGGCAAACTCAGTAACAGATGTTTCTGTTGGTTTCCGGGCAGCATGGTGTCTCCATACAAGTGTCTCTTTATGTATTGATCGGTTTTTATTGTGATCTATTTTGAGTGGCGTGACATTGAAAACCAGCAATACCATAATTATATGACGATGTGCATAAAATGGGGTTGACAGGCCTACACAACTCCTACGGTTCGTGGCATTCGTACATTTGCCGTTTTCTTTTCGGTCTCTCGACCTTTTTTGTCGCTTCACTCTTGTTATGAAGGGCACTTCGTATTGTTTTGTAAGGAGAAAATACAGCCATTAGATCGTGTTATGGCAAATTTTAAGAGGTCATAGGTCTGCATGATTTCCGCTGTTATCTGCGTGTCGCTTCGTTGAGTTTGACACCTCTATAATTTGCCATGTATTAGTGCATTGTTTTGACTCTTTTCTATTGCAAGATATGTTTTTAGATCTCCAAGAATTTGCTTTTGAGGGACAAAATATGACGTTTACTGTGAACGTGTTGCTTACTTGCATTCTATATTGTGACGCCGGGCCCGGTTATGATTAGAACTGTTTGCAAGTACAGCAGATAAATTCTTTTCACGAGTATCATATTTGCCCTCCTACGTTTTTCTTCGGAGCCGTCGTAGCTTTACTTCGAGAGAGCTATACGCTTGTCTCGAGAAATTCTTACGTTTCTTGTAGCTATCTGATCGAGCTTATGTTTCTGGAGCTCGATGTATAAGTTTCTTTCTCCTTTGATAGTTCTAGTACCACAGGATTTGAATTTAACTCTTTACGCGCAAGTCTGCTGAGTGTGTTTCGTGTTGTATATGCCACTGTTCGGCTAGGTAGAGTGAATTCAACTGTCGTTTTGTTATGATCTGCGGGAAAAATATCAAGAGTATTAATAAAAGCGAGAGTTTCCCCCTTTTAGAGATTTACCGTTCTCCGTTCCTCCTTCTCCGATACCCCGTTCCTCGTTTTAGAGATAGAGCAGTTTTAACTTTTAATTCTTAACTTTCACCGTGAAAAACTTCCGTAATAAAATTGAGGAAATTCCACCTTTTAGAGATTCCCTGTTTTAGATATTCTCCCTTTTAGAGATTCCCCCTTTAGAGATTCCCCATTTTAGAGATTCCCCATTTTAGAGATTCCCCGTTTTAGAAATTCCCCATTTTAGAGATTCCCCATTTTAGAGATTCCCCATTTTAGAGATTCCCCATTTTAGAGATTCCCCATTTTAGAGATTCCCCATTTTAGAGATTCCCCGTTTTAGAGATTCCCCATTTTAGAGATTCCCCCTTTTAGAGATTCCCCCTTTTAGAGATTCCCCATTTTAGAGATTCCCTGTTCCCCGTTCCCCATTCCCCGTTCCTCGTTCCTCTATTCCCCGTTCCCTGTTTTAGAACTAGCCGATGTACCGCCTCTCCATAAACGTTACCGGAAGACTAAAACACGAAAACTCGAAGGTGAGCATTTTCAGTTTGCTTTTACATTAGTCATACGAGAAAGACAGCTCTAAAAATCGAGCTGAAAACTGTGAGCTGCTAAAAAAATGGGAAAAATAAAATAAAGTAAAATAAACTAAGCGAAATAAAATGAAATGAAATAAGATAGAAATGGTCTGACTATCTTCACTGCCTCGTCTTCATCCTCCATTTGAAAGTTCCGTATCCAAGACGGGGATTGAATGTTACTGATCCCTGTTAGAAGAATTCGATTTTCCTCGAACGCCGCTAGTATAGGGTAACTAGTGCTACGCTTAGACCAAGAGGGTGAATCCATGATAAGAATATATCACGAGACCAAATCGAAAAAAGAAAAGCAAGACGACTACACAGACGATGTAAACGGCTAGCAACAGACTCGTTTGCTCTATGGATTGCATTTTAAAGGCCTTATGACAAACTCGGAGACAAACAATGCAAACTAAATAAACACTGATAAACACTGCAAACTATGTAAAAGATTTGAGTAATGTTTTCAAAATAGCAGCCTTGTCACTAGGGGCGGAGATTTCGTTTAAACACTATGAGTGTTTAGGGACCCTATCAGCTGATCTTGAAACCAGAGTTTACGTTACGAAATGTTCTATCTAAAAAAAGATTATGTCTAGATGATAACCGGACATTCGCAATTTTTTTCTCTGTATTACATGTATTTTGCTTAACCTAACACACTGACGTACTTGAGGGTTTATTGTACGCTCACTTCTTTAAGTTACTTTTTCCGCGTCTTTTTGAACTCAGGGGAACATGTTACGAGCGTCACACATCGCGTGATGAGGTGAATGTTTGCGTGCATCGCATGTGCCAGTTTTGTAGATACCAAGATATATAGATTCACACATGGGAGTGCGGAGATATGGAATTTCTTTTGGAGTGTTCAGGGTTTAACACGAGAACTGAAATTTCGAATTCGTATCTCTAAGCACACTAACCAAGTAGAAAGAGTACTCCCTTATAAGGGCTTAATGGGGACGTGCGGCCAGCCAGGGTTTGTTTTTCGGGATTTTTGTCTTAAACAGGTTATCGAATTTGTCACTTTTTGTCTTAATCAGGGTATCGGTTTATCAATTTTTGTCTTAAATGGGATATCTTTTCTTGGACAATAAAGAGAAAATTTTTTAAAAGCTCTTGTAAATTATTATTGCCTTCCGTTAACTTTGACATTGATACCAGGCACATTAAATTTCCATTGATTACACAACAAGAAAGCCACACAATTTGTAACCGCAACTTTTAATCTATGTCTTAAACAGGGTATCAAAAATATTATTAATATTAATCTACCACTGTCTCTCTTAGGAAATTAAATGCGGCATGATCGCCATTGGACTGTCATTTTTAGTTACACCCCCCCCTCCTCGCCCCGTCTCCCTCCGGCTCCGACTAAATAACGACCGAAACACACGCTTTAATGTGACACGTATACTGGCGGACAGATCAATTTACCTACTGCGCGATGAGAAATGAAGAAACCTTTCAGTTCATTTTTTTTTAGTTATAGCATTCAGACTCCGGACTTCAAATGACATACTGTATTAAGCTTGAAAAAGGAACTTGATTAGATGCTGCTGATGACATTGTCAGACAGGCGAAGCGATAAGGTAAATGTATTTTGCATTGATCTTTGGCTGTAAAGCAGTAAGGAGACCGGGGGGGGGGGGGATGGGGGAAGACAGAAAACTACATATCTACCGCGCGGTGAGAAATGATGCGGCTTTTTAGTCTATTCATTCAGTTATTCATTCATTCATTCATTTATTTATCTATTTATTTATTTTTAAATTTATTCCGAATATTCCGAATTCCGGGTTCCGAATTCCAAATTCCGAATTCCGTCATTCCGGCTTTTCCAACCTCCCGTTATATAACAGTAGATGACTGCGGTAACTATATCACGTTTCGCGAACTGAACGTTTGCGTAAA
>JAHPZR010003349.1:67500-68844 GCA_019787425.1 Platygyra sinensis | reverse complement strand
GCAGAAATCATCAGTCATTTTGAATTTGTCTTTGAGAAGAATTCGGTAAGGTTATCAAATGTTTTGTGAACGGAAAACATGAAATACGTTTTCAGAGGAAATTCTTCGTTCTTATCGTGGCCCCATTGTTCTCGAAAAGTTCCATTTTCAAAATGTTTTCTGTCCACACTAAAAACGCTAAGCCGGCATTCTCAAATTCCTTCGGCTTGAAGAACCTTTTGGAAAAGCTCTTTTTTTCGTGATGCATTAGTGTGGACCGTAAGCCTAACTGTAGGAAAAGAGCTGCGTTTTCACATTTCTCTGGTGTGCCGATTTGGGCGCGGCCTCAGAACGGTAGTGAAAGAAAATAATAAAAGTAGTTCTCATGTTTTTTAGCGTTCAGCTGGTATTATCAGTGATTTCATTTATTTAAACGAAACTCCCGTCGAGTAGTTTCGAACATTAATCGCTAGATTATTTACTCCCTGAAAGAAAATGTTTTTCTGAGTGGTAAGGAAGCGTAAAGATGTTTCGAGATTTGCTGCAACCTATAATAACCAACGATCGAAACTTCTCCTCTTCAAATTTACTAGAATTGTCCAACCAGATTGTTTTGGTTTTATACAGTTTCGATACCTATATCTCTCTTTATGCCAAACAGCATTTTTTAGTTAAATTAATTATATTTAGGCATATTACTTGCATAACGCATCTTTGCACAGTACTACATGTTTCTGATGTAAAATGGCAGGTAGGCGAACTTTTAGAAGCACAAGGCTTGTTTAAATGTACTTGTT
Organism: Platygyra sinensis; assembly: GCA_019787425.1. Taxonomy (NCBI): domain Eukaryota; kingdom Metazoa; phylum Cnidaria; class Anthozoa; order Scleractinia; family Merulinidae; genus Platygyra; species Platygyra sinensis. The sequence goes on along the minus strand of JAHPZR010003349.1, from coordinate 68,068 downwards.
GGCAGCATATGACGTGAGTTTGGTCCAGCCAGGGTTTATATTCAAAATACACAAGACGAGACCAAACAAGCCTGGTGTACCGCGCACTGAAAGGATACGATAAGGTATTTACCCGAACTCGACCGAAAATCAGGTCATATTAGGTCGACGATTAGAAATAGCAGATAACACAACAGGATGAAGGCGTCTGATTGGGTAATTATTGTGAATTTGGGTACGGCTAAACAATCCTTTGCATGGGGAGCATTTGAGATTAAAACGAACTTATATGGGTTTTATATGACTTATGTACCTACGATTTACAGATTTTATGTTGTAAAACAACCGAGTTAATAAAACAGGTGTACTTTTGATCGCAACTTGGATACGTTTTACTTATCATCTGGTCTCTGCGAACAAGCCTTTCAAACGCACTGCTTAATGGTCCACACCATCGTTTATCTCCCAAGCCAACTTTAGCAGCTGCTTAGAAGTGAAAACTTAAAACGCCTGAGCCAACGAGAACTGTAGGAACGACAGTGGCAAACCTCGTTCCTAGGCTCCTCTTAACCTCGTGAGAAGACACCCT
>JAHPZR010003349.1:40000-62500 GCA_019787425.1 Platygyra sinensis | reverse complement strand
TTCCCCAGGATTAATCTGACGGGGCACGAGCGCAAAGACAAAACGGTAGGGAAAACATCACAGCTCAGTCGTTCATCATTCATGTTTGAACCGTTTCATAAAATGGTCTTAAATCTAAACCCACTACATGCAATGGAACGTCTGGCGCGGGCTTGCGTTAATTATAAACGGGAAAAATTCGACTCCACCGAAATAACGGCCCGCTGTCTCTTCTGCTCCTCGCGTTTTCATCGAGAGTAGTCAAAAATTCTTTCTTTCTTTCGAGTCTATCGCAACCTAATTTCCCAGGGTGTCTTCTCACGAGGTTAAGAGGAGCCTAGGAACGAGGTTGCCACTGTCGTTCCTACAGTTCTCGTTGGCTCAGGCGTTTTAAGTTTTCACTTCTAAGCAGCTGCTAAAGTTGGCTTGGGAGATAAACGATGGTGTGGACCATTAAGCAGTGCGTTTGAAAGGCTTGTTCGCAGAGACCAGATGATAAGTAAAACGTATCCAAGTTGCGATCAAAAGTACACCTGTTTTATTAACTCGGTTGTTTTACAACATAAAATCTGTAAATCGTAGGTACATAAGTCATATAAAACCCATATAAGTTCGTTTTAATCTCAAATGCTCCCCATGCAAAGGATTGTTTAGCCGTACCCAAATTCACAATAATTACCCAATCAGACGCCTTCATCCTGTTGTGTTATCTGCTATTTCTAATCGTCGACCTAATATGACCTGATTTTCGGTCGAGTTCGGGTAAATACCTTATCGTATCCTTTCAGTGCGCGGTACACCAGGCTTGTTTGGTCTCGTCTTGTGTATTTTGAATATAAACCCTGGCTGGACCAAACTCACGTCATATGCTGCCAACAAGTACATTTAAACAAGCCTTGTGCTTCTAAAAGTTCGCCTACCTGCCATTTTACATCAGAAACATGTAGTACTGTGCAAAGATGCGTTATGCAAGTAATATGCCTAAATATAATTAATTTAACTAAAAAATGCTGTTTGGCATAAAGAGAGATATAGGTATCGAAACTGTATAAAACCAAAACAATCTGGTTGGACAATTCTAGTAAATTTGAAGAGGAGAAGTTTCGATCGTTGGTTATTATAGGTTGCAGCAAATCTCGAAACATCTTTACGCTTCCTTACCACTCAGAAAAACATTTTCTTTCAGGGAGTAAATAATCTAGCGATTAATGTTCGAAACTACTCGACGGGAGTTTCGTTTAAATAAATGAAATCACTGATAATACCAGCTGAACGCTAAAAAACATGAGAACTACTTTTATTATTTTCTTTCACTACCGTTCTGAGGCCGCGCCCAAATCGGCACACCAGAGAAATGTGAAAACGCAGCTCTTTTCCTACAGTTAGGCTTACGGTCCACACTAATGCATCACGAAAAAAGAGCTTTTCCAAAAGGTTCTTCAAGCCGAAGGAATTTGAGAATGCCGGCTTAGCGTTTTAGTGTGGACAGAAAACATTTTGAAAATGGAACTTTTCGAGAACAATGGGGCCACGATAAGAACGAAGAATTTCCTCTGAAAACGTATTTCATGTTTTCCGTTCACAAAACATTTGATAACCTTACCGAATTCTTCTCAAAGACAAATTCAAAATGACTGATGATTTCTGCTTTTTTAAAACTCCTCTGGCGTAGTGTGGACGACAACACCAGAGTAAAACCTCCGTTTTCACATTCCTCCGGCGTAGTGCCGACGAGGCCTGGGACGTACCAAGTATTTCCCTAAAGGATTTTTCCGCTCTTGCGTGGAATTGTCGGCTGGATACCCTGCCCACAAAAGCGCGGGAAAGAAAGTCTAATACCACAACAGATAAACAACTGAAACAAAGAGACTAAATGTACTTTAAACTGAATATGAAAAAAATAACAATAAAATCAACGCCGAGTAACGCGTCGCTTAAAACAACGTTCAAAGAATAATTTGTCTTGTTTATCACTCTCCATCGACTCAGAGGCTCACAGGACTGTGAAGAACCTTTCTTGACTACAGTGCTTCGCGCGCCCGCGAACTTCTAGGCCGCCTTTGATGAGTTAACGTAAAATATGATCGAGTTCGAATATACATTTAATTGAGTCCTGTATTTAGATATCTCCTCTTTAACAGGTCTGTATGATTTGTCTTATATTAATCGCCACTGGTTTAACGAGAAGTACTTTTTCCTTCTGTTTGAGCGCCTGTGAAATTGAAGTCGCGCGGAGCACTATCTGAGAAAGGTTCTTAAATGAGTTCAACACGTGTTCAATTCTTACAAGAAGTCTCTAATCCCGCCTTTCCTTTTTTCCTTTACGACCGAATCTATCATTTTTGCTCTTTTTCCCTTTCTTTCCGTTCCTTCCTTTCTTTCCTTTGTTTCCATTCCTTCGTTTCTTGCACTCGTCTCTGGATCTTAGCGTAATTGGCCTATGTTTGTTTCTCCTGGCGTGACACATGGCAACCCGCAAGCGGCATATGTTCGGGTACGTTTTCCCATCCGACCCGCACACGGGCTTGTCTACCACTTTGCAGTCCTCCCACTTGGGGCAAGGCTTTGGCGTCGACGGCACACCACACGGTCCATTATATTGCAAGCGAAGCGAGCCCCTGTCTTTCTTGGGCAGTGCACACTTGGCAGCGGCAAGAAGGCAGCCGTTTTTGTATGTTTTATTATCAGTTCCGCACACGGGCCGGTCTTTTGAAGGACATTTCTTTGGACATGGTTTGACGGACTTTTTATTACCACACGCACCTAAAATAAATCACATGTAAACGTAATATTAACAAAGTAATTCACTATTTATCCGAATTTTAAGTTAATACTTCTATCTACATGAAGTTCCTTGGAGCTCCTTTGGAGATCTTTGCATACTCTCATTTGCTCAGCAGATGCCACCATACGTTATGGAAAACCAATAGAATTGATGTGAATGATGTATGAGCCATCGAGTCTTATGTCGGGGACTGGATACTACAAAATCATATTCTCAAGCAATCCTCTCCTCTCCACCCCCACCCCCCAAGATTCAGAATCATTCACGTTAGCTCACTTTTGAGAGAGAAATCGTGATTTTCCTGACCATCCAGAGAAATAGAAATAGGCTCAAAAAATTGAGCGTTCGATTAATTGGGAGAACGCTGTTTTTACCATTAAGGACGTATTATCTGTACACCTAGAATTAAGCTTCAAAGGCAGACTTTAACAATCGAGTTGAAAGTAGTTCAGTTTGTTAATATATATTTTAGCTTTCCTGCCGGCCTCGATAAATTCTTGTGATCGATTGATTTTGACCCGGCATGAGGTAACTGAAGCTTATTCATTGAATTAAATCATTGTTAAGTGATCGCTATCTCGTTTTAGAGCAAAGAATTTTAAATTATGCACTGGTTTATTTTCGGAACATATACTAGGTGCATATGAGGTCAAGTCCTTTGTGATATCTATGTTTATTGAGTAAGCAGATGTGATATAAGCATGTATGGAATAACCAAAATACATATATCGTGCCAGGCCATATGGTAGATATTTTAATAATAACATCAACTTATCTACCCTCAGTAACATAAACATCATATCTTCACGTAGCAGTCCCTTACTCGACCTTAGAGTGCTTTATACAGTAACATGTAAAAAAGGTTGCCGACTACTGAAGTTCGAAAGCGGCGGCTTGGACAGCACGGCTAAAACTATCGAGCATTTTTGATAGTCGTTCAGGGTACAAATCTAGCGCGCCTGTAGTTCAAAGTAATGTTTGATTCAATCGTAAGGCCTGGCTGGTTCATACCACATAATGACACGAGGACCCATTCGGTTGTGTCGATAATGTGAACATCAACGTGAAGACATAAGTATGTTGTTATGTCCTTATGTTCATGCTGTTAAATTGCTATTATGTCGTTATGTCAGGATGTTCACACCGCAAACATAACGACATAACGTTCTCCTTATGTCGTTATGTCGCTAGCACGAACTTGGCTTAACAAGGTATGTGACATTCACGAATTTTGGCTGTAATATTGAAGCATAATTATGACTGAATAAAGTATGAAACTATTGCAGTTAGTGAAACACAACTTTCATTACAATCAGTATGATCTTCTCTTTCCATAGCGAAAAATATCCGCGAGGGTGATCAACTCCCTCCATTGACTTCTATCTCGGCCATAGATATTTCTCAGAACTACGTACGGGAAGACCTACCAGTTCGTTAAGTCGCATTATTTTACCCAGATTTAGTTTGAGAAGTGAATAATCTATTAAGTGAGCTACCATAAGAATTCTTGCTTCCAAAGACTTTTATGGAAGAGATAGCACACGGAAACATATTTTAAAACGAGATTGATAAGAAAATTGATCATAATTACGTTGATTTGTGATCCAATTGAAACTCTGCGAGACCCACCCACATACCAACGCTAAAAATATCACCCAACACCTTTTCATTTAACTGACTTAAGTATAGAACCCCTCTTTGATCCTATCATGCAAAATTTTGTTAAAATGTTTCTTTAGAACGAATCTGTGAGTTGTCTAAACATTTTCAAGAAGATAGCGTGCCTAGAAGTACGATATCTCTGAATAACAGTTAGGAATATTAACTTAAAATAACCTTTCTTGTTATATAGCTGGCGTTTTCCCGCTACAGCGCGCCCATTCATTGGCTAGTTCATGGTCACATGACATCAAACAGTGAAACGGTTTCCGGCCAAACGCCATTAGCGGGCAACATTGCGAAAACCATGACGTCAAACGGGAAACAGTAGACTCAGTTACCCGCAAAATTTTGACCGCTCTTTTGCACGTGATCAGAGGTGGCCTGATGTCGTCGCTGGAATCTCAGCGCGTTTTTCAAAATTTGCTTTTGTTTTGTTTTGCTCTATAGCAAATCACTTAATGACTGCTCCCTTGGGGAATTTTGTTTCCCTCGAATCTCAAAGTTTCCCTCGACTTCGTCTCGGGAAACATTGAGATTGTCGGGAAACAAAATTCACTGTTCCCAGCTGTCAAATTGACTATGGTAAATAACAACCACGTGCCACAGACACCAGTTCGCGCGGGAAAACGTTGGAAGGCCAGCTTGTCTTGATTGGTTGCAAATCCAGCATGTTCACTCTTATTGACTACAACCCGCACGGTATTTTTGGTTTTTATCTAGCGTAATCGAGAGCCATGTTGATAACAATTTTTTTGTTAGCTTGGACGCTTCGCCTTTTGCATCTACCAGCAAGCCACAAACTGCGCAAGAGTAATTTTAAAAAGAAAGTTTCACTCTGCATCAAATGTTTTCCGTCCATACTACGCTTTAGGAATTTAGAAACGCAGCAATCAGCGGTCTTTTTGGATTTGTGTTTGAAAAAAAATACTCTGGCAGCGAAATCACGTGATTATCGTGAGGTCAAAGCGTTTTTCGTTCACACGAAAGCGAGAAATCGAAATCGGTGTTTTCATATTCCTCCGGTTCGAAGAGAGTTTTCGAAAAGCTGCGTTTTCGTGACGGATTAGTGTGGACGGTAGGCCTAACCGAAGAAATAAAGCTGCGTTTTTACTTTCTTCCTTCCTCCTTTTAAGATTATTTAACGACTCCAAACAGCTGGAACGCTGTCTGAGCGTGGTTTAAGTGAAAACGGGGTTACAGTTAATTAAAACCAAAAACCTTCAAATTGGCATCAGTTGCTGCTGTATGAAATCTGTTCTTGTAAACACATGTTCTCGATTGGCATATTCTTAGCATTTATTTCTAATCAGAAAATGCATTTCATTTCCTGTCTGTTCTTAAAACGGTCAAGGGCGTTTCGGTCTCGTGAGTTTCACCGATAAAGAGTTTATCTTACTTCCATCTAAAAAAAAAATTTCGATGTTTGCAATAAGCCACCTATTCGGATCAAAGCCCGAAACATGTGTGAACTGCGCGGTTTTTCGAAGCGTAGGTAAACTACACAATCTTTGAAGAAGCCGCATGAATGGTGCCAAAAACAGGAAAATAAGGATGAAATAATTTTCAAGTTACTTGTTAAAGGAAGGTTTTGCTTTAATTTTGTTGAAAACTGACATGCAAAAATTATGACCGAGTTCGTTCTCTCTTGCATGGAATTCTCCTAAAATAACCGTAAAATGGAGGTGTCAAGTCCACTGTTGAAGGGAAACCAAATTGTAATTAATTTCTATATTCGATTTTTGCACGACATAACCACAGAATTTTTTAAACGTCGCCAGATTTTTTCAATCAGTTTAAGTTTACAATCTTGTACATGTGTAACTCACATGTCTCGCCTTGATTAACACCCCTTTCATACTTTCAGTGAACATGAAGTATAAAGTAGTTGGATCAATATCAGTATCTGAGCAACTGCACACCTACCCCTCCCCTAACCCAACATGTTATAATAAGTTAATAAGTTAGTGTTACTGTTGGGTTAGGGGAGGGGTAGGTGCGCAGTTGTCCAGATACTGATATTGATCCAAGTAGTTTTTAGGTTTTTAGGTTTCCTTCAAAGAAATAGGTCCTCTTCAGTCTTGAGTTTGAGTTTCTGAAGTCATGGTCATGACGTCAGTGCCCCTTTAAACTCTCTGATAAGGACTTCGATCACCGGCCGCCTGATAGGAGTGTCGTGTAATCATAGTTAGTGGTCCCCACTAACTATTGCCTGATTTCAAACCGAGAAGGACTAGGTACGAATCTGTAAATTATGGGATTAGCAACTATTGTTCCACATAGTCGGAGAGGGCACACTGAGATTCAGAAAATCTCCAAGTTTAAGATCCAGCGATTTAAAAACGTCAAAATTAACAAAGAAATGTATGGCCATCCGGACGCTGTCAGAACACAGCGTCCGGATGGCCTATATTTCTTTGTAAATTTTGACGTTTACAAATGGGACTTAAACCAAACTTGGGGATTTTGTAAAGCTTCGTCTGCACGTTATGACTATATGGATCAATAGTTGCTTTTTTTTTGCTTATCCCATAATTTACAGACTGATACCTAGTCCTTCACGGTTTGAAATCAGGCAGTAGTTAGTGGAGAGCTAACTATGATTATTAAAACCAGGAGCCCATCACTAGGAGCCTGCAACTACCCCATATTCCTGTCACGGCGTTTTCACAGACCGATCTATTTTTAGTTTGAATTTATCTCGAATTCAGATCCCCACAGGAACCTCAGTGACCAATTGCAATCACAAGCACGGACTAATGTTGACATGTCGACATGATGTCGACATGTTCACGTGAGGCCGCATTGTTTTATCCTTACCGAAGCGTGCTCATGTAGACTGGAACTGGCCTATTTCGCGGGAAAAATATCTAAAAATAGACTGGTCTGTAAAAATGCCGTTGCATTGGCTTATTATGGGAGTTGCAGGCTCCTAGTAATGGGCTCCTGTTAAAACTGGATCATTGGATAATGCAATTCGAGAGTTTTCATTGGCTAAGCCATCATGGTATATGAGCCATTATACCATGATCTACAAAAATGGCGAGCGTATGCGTGATTTTCTGGGCCTTTTTGTTTTTATTGTAGTCTAGTTTTCGATAATTTGGGGGCGTTTTTAATAAGACAATTATTCCACTCGCGCTTGTTGGATATGAGATGATTATAGCCAACGTGCGCTCATGGAATAATTGTTAATTACACGACACCCCTATCAGGAGGCCAGTGATCAAAGTCCTTATCAGGGCTTTGGTACTGTCTTTACCTCTACAGTCGAACCCCTATTGAGCGGCCACTATCCACTCTCCCCTAGGGTGGCCGTTCAATAGGAGATAAACTGTATTACACTTCACCTGAACCAGGAGCCCATGGGCTCCTGCGTAAACTCTTCGAAATTTTTAACTCCCTGACTTATTTCTAAGGATTTTCGCAATCACCACGCTTTCCGTTATATTCAAAAGATCAATCTTAAATAAGTGAACAGTTTGCCAAAGAACTGAAAGGTTTGGAACATGTTTCTTGGTGGGGGTTGGTAGCGCGGGGAGTTAGGGGGTTGGGAGAACGGCGGGTTTTTAGGAGGGGAGGTTACCGAGGGAGAACGCTCGATGCACCTCAGTTATGTTGAGTTCCTAAAGAACCTCATTTACCACACCTGCAAACATTTAGCACTTCCGGTGCCACTATTTCCGTTTTCCTTTTTCGGCATGTGTATCAGGTACTTTTTCTGCCTCTTAATTCTAACCAGGCAACTCGCTATGGGGATCAAAAACAGTCTAACTTTCTTTGGCAGTTCGGCTATTGTCGTCTTATCGGATCTCACGAACAGATATAGAGTATTTTCCCAAAGCCAAGATAAATAACTCTCCCGCATTGAGTAAACAGGTTCTAGATATTGATCGTATGTGATTGGAAAATTAGTGTCTCGTTTCTGAAATTCAACACGAATGGCTTTTATTTTACATCGTGTTACATTCCGCATAAAGTGAACGATGAACCAGCTGAACTGGAAAAAAACCTCTTGTTTAAATTAAGTCATGTTTATAAAGTCATACAACGTTGTAGCTGAGTGTGTTTGTTTGCTTTTGCGAGAGTTTTAATCTCATCACTTTTTTTGATCAACTGGCTGACAAAAGCCGTCTTCATCAAGTGGAGAAACTTTGAAGAAGCATTTAATAACCTTTTAAAAATTCTGACCTCTGCATGTGTTCGGCATTTTCTCAAGTTTTAATTCGAGATAAACTTGTGTACGCTATATTAGTTGACTTTATTACTGATTCTCGGTTAGTCGAACGTTTTAAAGAAACATTCAACAACTCATTTTAGGATATTTTAGATAGGACAAGTTTCATTCATCTTCGTAACAAATAGAATTAGAACTTCAACAATATTATGTCAACCAACGAAAATGTTTCGCGCTAAAATTATAGATACTGTGCATTTTATAGCTTACCTTTCTTCTTTAATGTCAATTTTTTGTTTTGCCTCTTAGCTTGACACTTTGCAACGTTAAAAACACAAGCGTTTCTGTAGGTCTTTCTGTCACTGCCGCATATAGGAACTTCACGATTGTCGCACTGTCTTGCAAGTGGGCAATTTTCTGCTTTCTTCTTCTTCTTCTTCGGATGTCCGCACTCTCCCTTGTAAAGTACGGTCAAATTGCTGTTCTTTTGTTTGGCCTGACACCTTGCAACGCGAAAGAAACAAAACGACTGGTAGGTTTTATTGTCGCTGCCACACACGGAGTGTTTTGTGGAGTTCCCAACTTGAACACAATCCGCTAATTCCGCGGAACATTTCGCTCTTTCCTTGATGCCTTTTGCTGTCTTGTTTCTACAAGGTCCCTGAGCTTTTAATTTCAGAATACCACCAGTTTTATTCGCTTGACACTTCGCGTTGTTGAAGAGACATAAGTTGCTGTAGGTTTTTCCGTCGCTTGCACAAACCGGTCTCAGTTTCCTGTTACATGGCCGGTTGCAAGCTTTTCCTTTATTTTTCTTTCTTCCATTTTTCGCTTCGATAACTGCAGGACAAAAATAAAAGGATTTTTAAGTATTAATCCTGGACGGACCGAAACCAAACCCATGAATTAAGGAAAACAGTGATATAAAGTGTTCAGCGTCTGATGGAAAAGAGTTCTCTTAGTTATGTCTTGGAGTTTGTCCTAGCTTTAAAATATATATTTGTTCATCAAGTATTCATTGTTATCCAACTGCACTCCCACGAGTGCAACTATACCACGGTACTTGTAATTCAGGAAACCGGTTTAACAGGACTTAAGGGTTAGTTGTAGTGTCAGTCTTCATTCAGTCTTGGTAAGTAAATCCTTATCGCGGGAAACGCAGATTTCGTAGGAGGGAAGAAAAACATTAAATAACTGATTGCCGAAAAGACTCATTTACCTTGGGGTTCGCCAAAATATACTGCAAAATTCTCCACAAAATTTACAGTGATAGTTCGAATTAAAATTTCAAGACAATTACAAATACGAAGATATATTTATTCCCAGGAGTAAAAAACTGCACAAGATGTGATCCCTCGTCCGAACCATCAGCTGCTTTAACCCTGTACGTTTAAATGATCCTTCCGCCTTCGTGAAGCCTTTTACGTACTTGAGTCATTTTCGTTTCCACTAATGCTCAAAAAACTATATGTTTTCTGCATTAAGGCCCGTTTACACAGGCGATTTTTGTCGCTGCAACTCGATGCAATTTTTGTCGCGCTATAGTTGCAACTTCAAAATCGCGGGTGTAAACCAGGTGCGATTTTCAGTGCGATTTGTCGCCGCGATATCGCAGGGGTCTCAAACATGCTTGAAACTTGTTGCAACTTCAGCGCGACAAAAATTGCATCGAGTTGCCGCGACAAAAATCGCCTGTGTAAACGGGCCTTTAGGTGTCTCAAACACGATTTTGCTGATTCAAAGTTTAACTTCTGTCAATATATAGTCAAGACCACTTCCAGACAGTGCTATATAATTTTTTCATTGTTTGCTTTCGTAGTGCCACGCTCGAGATTTCTGCCCCTCGCATGGCTCGAACAAGCTTTAAGGAAGATAATCTCGGCAATTTTATCCAATTAATGTAATGCCTTTTGGGAATAAGAGAGAAACTGAAGAAACACTTTACCGACACGCAATTTGCCCGTTACGAAGTTCATCCAAGGAGAAAACAATTAACTTAACTTTTCTTCCGAAAATATGCAAAGTAAACTTACTTTTCTCATGCGTATTACTAAGTGAGCTAAAAATATATGTTGCATGTTTTTTCTCAAAAACAAGGTATTTCAACACGTCACGGAAATGCTGAAACTGCAAACATTTCACGGTAATTGGACAGCACGCGCTTGTAATTTTTCTAAGGAGATCTCTGATCAGCTCTGGTTTAGTTATTACAAAAAAACGATTATTCATCAAGCATTATTGCTAATTTCACGCTAAGAACTAATGGCATTCCAGTTAAAGCTGTCTGCAAGGATAGACTACAATGAGGTTTTCTTGAGGTACACAAGTTCGAATATGACTCTTCCATTCATTGAGAACCGATTCCAGTTACCGCCTTAGTTATGATACCTATCTAGTAAATTCATTTATTTTCACGCCTGGTTTATTTAGCAGAGATGACAAATTGTTCGGAAGACAGGATATGGGAAAAGGATACATACATAAACGCCCAAAATCAAAAATTTTGCTACTAAAAGCCGCGATTTCTGAACAGATAGAACAGCGTTTGCACTTCGAATTGTGTTCACCCCGGATATCTAAGCTATGGCGAGTGTTTTTTTTGGCTTTGAGCCTTGAAATGGCCCCGATTCCCGAAAACACCGGCGTTAGCACGTGTCGCAAATTCCCTCTTGTAATGTAAAGCTACTTGAAACCAATTACAGGAGATGATCGGGAGATACATTTCACTAATCTGTGTAAAGGAAGGCGCTAGAACAACGTTTAAACTAATTGGAAGCGTGCTGAAAACTGGATGCTTCCCCGCGAGCGCGCGACGGGGTTAGCATGAACTCAACTGCATTGTAAACTGTACCACATATATGACCGGCACAGCGTGGAAAGATGCTTTGTCTCGAAATCAAAGACGACCTATTCTTTTATCGTTCTAATACAAGGCCTGTTACAGTATCACTTTATCGGGGGAAGAATCTCAAGCGCCGAATTCTTCGAAAATTGACTTAATGCTAGCTGAAATTCTTAACTGAAAGAAACGGTTCCCTTACCTGATAACAAAAGTAATACACCAACAAAGAGAACTGCTGCCCTCATATCGACAAGCTTTGCGATCCGGCGTCCTCCAAACCCAAACGACCGAAGCAAGAAATGCTGTTTGAAAGCCTTCAAGACGTGTCTAGTGTCGGGAGCAGGATCCAACTGATTCTAGAATATCATCTGCCTGATTATTTATTCAATCAAAAGCGCGACCCCACCACCCCTGAGTGACTGACTGTTACTCCATTCCAATCATTGCGATGTTATTAATTTAAACTTGGAGTGTTATTTCTTGTGATAAGATCAACAAGAATCATACATGCGATGTAATTATAAGGCGCTCTCTTCGATTTCCTTGAAGACAATTCCTTCTTTGCCCGTCACCTGGGTAGCTCTCCAATTTCAATTGCTGTGGTGTGTAATTGCAGATTTCTGGCTCCTCTTGGAAAAGATAATAGGTCTTTCTGGGATAAAACAAGCTTGAAAATCACCCTTTTGTGTCGCCATATGTAAAACTGAAGGTATTCGGGGTATGTTAGCGGTGGAAGGATTATATCAATCATCGCGTAATCGAGTGGCGCGGGGCTCCCTGCGGAAGCATGAAAAGAGCCATTTGTCTGGAGTCTAATGGTGTTAAAACTTAGGTAAACAACCGGAACTTTAAAATCACCGCACTCATGTCATCTTAAGACTTCTGGGTGATCAAAATAACCCTTGCCTCTCTGTATCTTTGCCGGGGTTTAGATTTCCAGACCGATTATTATCATTTTGAGCAGAGATTATGACATTTCTAATGGTCCGATGTATCACAGAGTGGTCAGTATACTTTAGGCAGGTTCCTGTTGATCTGCAGATTGTCAAAGAGTTCATAACGCAGCTATGAAGAAGATTTTGCGCTTGTAGCAGAGAGACCTACTGTTTTAAGTGCAGCTTCGGGGATGCCCGATTTTTGCATTGTTTGAATATTTCATCAGTATTTGATTTTTTTTGCACAATGTTCGTCATATTTTACGGCAGATGTTGTGATCATGAGCTCGCCATGACAAGCCCAAAAATTGACAAACAAACAGCAGTTTGTCAATATACAACCCGATACCTTTCTTGCAACAAAATGATCACTTTATACCTCGATGATATTTCGCTCCTATCATTTTAACACTCTTTTTCCAATTTGGTTAATGTTACTAAGTTTCTTATAGACACATACACATGCAACCGAAATAGCGAATTTTTCTTTTTTTCATTGTCTTGAAGATTCTCGCATAATTGGGTCGTTTGTCGTGAACTTAACTTCCATATAAAGAGCGTCTATAGCTCTTGGCTCACATTAAGTATTTGGCCACTTAATTGCTAAATCAACCAGTTTCAATCATCTCTTTTCTAGCCTACAAGATGACATTTTAATTGCATGCTCTCGACCCCTCGATGGTTAAATATAGATACATGTAACTGTTCTTGGAGAACTGGCCAGTCTTAATTATAGATTCGTTAGTTCATTAACAAACTCTAATTTCATAAGCCCTCGTACAGTGCTTTTCCCTATTCGTGCAGGTTAGCAAAATAACGCTTTGAATCGTATTTGTTGTTTAGTTTTCTTTTGAAACTGTCTGATCGTGCGGTAGGCTTGCCGCCTGTGGCTAGATTGTGGTGTCCATTGGAGACATCGGGACTGTGACAGAGGGAAAATCTCGTGGGCGTCTTGTCCACAAGAGCAAGGGTGCAGTGGTGTCTTGCAAAGCTTACTGTGTTGCACTTGAAACTTGATGCGTTGTAATCCCTCGGCACTGATTATGAGTACTAGGATGCCAACTTTGCGATCTTAATCAACTAAATAAAGTGAGAATTTTCTGCTCCATATAATTATTTAACTTTCGTTCTCCTTCTGCTAAATTTTGGCAGGTCAGGCTTTGTTAAGCTGTGGTACGGTTAGTTCTTTGATTGCTGATATCTTCATATGCGGTCTCGAGAACGTGTTTCCTGTCGTCTAGGAGGAGAAATGAAGCTTAACACTGCAAGGTGCATGTTTCCCTCAAAAACCCTCTTTCCTTGTCATTTTATCGTTCTCACATTTTTCGGTGGGCAATATTACAGGCAGGTGGTCAAACAAAATGGTGACTGAATTTCAATTCCAACCACGGAAGTGAAAATGGATTAAGACATCTATTCACAGTATAAAAGCATCTGTTTAGTTTATAAAAACCAAAAAAACTACCCAGGGGAGAGATTTACGCCCTTAATAGTACTACTTACTGGAGCCTCGGACTGGACTGTGAGAAGTTCTAAACTCGCAAGAACTGAGCTACGAATTGAAGAGCTTAAAAAGTCCAGTGAAGATTTCCAATAACCTGAGAATTCTGTTCTAGATAATCAGTAAATATAATAAACAAATAGTCGCTTTCAAAACACTGAGGCAATTTTTTCGTTGCAAGTGATGCTTCAACACTTCACATCACTTTGTTGAAGAATGTAATAATTAATTGTTGTTCATTCAGGTTTTCACATGACACAGCTTTATTTCTCCGGTTTGGCCTATCATCCACACTAATCCGTCACGAAAAAGGAACTTTTCATTTCGAAAACGCCGGTTTTGCGTTAATGACCGGTGATTATGTCGCTTTCAAATTTCTCCGGCGTACTGTGGACTAAAAACATTTCCTGCGTTTTAATTTCACGGTGAATCGCCTTTTTCAAAATTTCTGCCGTAAGACGTTAATTAGATACAAGTAGCTACGTTTTATCAGAGGCTCGCTTACATTTTCTGTTGCTTAACCTGATGAGGGTAAGCGAGGAAGTTTAACTTAGCAACGTGTTCAACAGTATGAAAAATGGCAAAATGTTAAGCTTGATGACTACAGTCAATAACTAAATACTTATGGTTCATTAAACATGAGAGCACTTTCTGTTGTACAGTGCGTATGCGCAGCGACAACTTCCTGGTCACGTCACAGGTAACCCAACTTACAAATGAGCGTTCGTTCCTATTCCATGCTGCAGTATTGAGGTTACACAACAAGCAAAATTTTAGGATTTGTATGGCAAAAGCGGTTCTTATCTTCAGCCTAAAAAAAGGACTATAAATGAAAATATCTACTTTTTAGCTCCATTGCATTGTCCTCTCTCTATATAGTGAGGCTTGAAACCACCTAAATTGCCTTGTATCGGCTTAGACACACACACCTGAAGCGAAGTAGGTTTATTTTTAGTCATACTTCGTATTTTTAGCCTTAAAAATATAACAGTTTTTCCCATTCAAATCCTCATATTTCGACTGTTACGTAATTAACCTAAGTACATTTGTGAGCCTGGGCCACCTGTGATCAAGTACCCAGAAATTAATGGTGTCTTTAAAACATGTTAAAAAGATTTCAGTCTCAAATGGCAAAAATTAAAAAAAAAATCTAAGAACGTTTAGCCTCAGCTCAGTCCAAACATAAGACCGGCGTTTTAACAAAAAAACTATGGTGTACATGTGTATGACTTGTTGCTTTTGAACCTTGACGAGGGTTTGCGTGCCTCACAACTGCAACGAAAATTACCCAATTTTAACTCCATTAAATTTTAATCACAAAAGACGAGTGCCCAAGAACCGCAAGCTCACACAAGAAGACACCCAACTGAGCTAATTCAGGAGCCCATGGCTAATTGCGTGGTTTTCCTCGGTACAAGGCTCTCATTATTATGGGTTAAAATTTTCTGCCTAATACCATTGCAGGGTTTAACTTCTCATAATAGCCAATCCTAATATGACTGTGGTCTTTTACCTTCTTTTTCACAATTGGTTTCAGAGTTAAGCCGGTGAAGATTCTTGTAATTTCGAAATTTCCTTTTCTGATTAATCGACATGTTTTTCTTAATTTACTATTAATAGACTCATACTCTAAGCCAACGTTGCTTTTTTACAGCAGTGAAAAAAAAAGAAACATGTGCTTTGAAGGCTACTGTTCATAAACGTTTCGCGTGTTTCGCGCCATGTGTAAAACTGCTGCTGTGTAAAACTGCCTCCGGGTTCGGTCTGTCTCCTTGTGTTTGCACCTTATTTACTCGTCTCTTTCAATCCTTTAATCTCATTTTGTTTTGCTGACGTAAAAGGCAGGGGAATAATTCGAAAACCGCAAGGTTCATTTATCCAGTCCTGGTACAACTTTAAACATATCTATTTCTTAAGTTACTGTATTTTTTTTGTCACTTTCCATGTAAATGTGTTTTAGAGTGAACAAAGCACTGTTATTGTTGTTGTACTTTTGCACTGAACGAATCGATTTTTGTATAGAATAGACTTAGAATGTGCGTCGAATCGACTTCAAAACAGCCTACAATCTCTAGTTGACGGTTCGTTGGTAAGTAGCGCTTCGGCGATATCTTCAATGAGGCTTCCTCACGAAAGTCTCCCATCAGTGACGTTGTAAATTTAAGGTGGCTCAAAACAGTTTCCAACACTTTCCAAGATGTAGATTTTGATGGGTCATAATTACCACTCTTTATCAATTGATGCTATGATAATGGTATCAAAAGCCTGCCCAATCATTGGTGAACACGTTGGTATTATTTTCGTGACACAATAGGTTATCATAGCAACACTATGACCTGCTAAAGACACTCTTAATTTCAGCTTTAAGCGCTTATATTTCAAACTGAACGGCACGGTGAAATTTTTTCTTATTATAGAATTCTGATAGGCAGGATAAGATGCAACTTTTGGCAAAGTTTAAAAAATTCTGTACATGGGGCTCAGAGCCACCTTAACTTTTCGAAAATTTAAGCTAATTAAGCTAATTAAGCTAATTTTTCGTGACGGAATTTTTGTACAGAATTTTTTTAAACTTTGCCAAAAGTTGCATCTTATCCTACTTATCAAAATTCCATGATAAGAGAAAATTTCACCGTGCCGTTTTTAAAATATAAGCTCTTAAAGTTGAAATTAAGGGTGTTTTTATCAGGTCATAGTGTTGCTATGGTAACCTATTGTGTCACGAAAATAATACCAACGTGTTTACTAATGATTGGGCAGTTTTTTGATACCATGATTGTAGCATCAATTAATAAAACGTGGTTATAATGACGAATCAAAATTTAAGTTTTGGAATGTGCTGGAAACTGTTTTGAGCCACCTTAAAATACTTTGTTTTGAAAACCGTCCCGGCGTTTTCATGACAACTGGGTATATATAAGAACAAATTTTGCAGACGTTTAAATAAATATGTGAATTAACGGAGATCGAGGATTTTTAACTCAATTAATAAACTAAATTTAATTACACCTGTCATCACTAATCTCACAAATAAGATTTAGAATTTTAATTGCATTAACCCTTTAGTGCCCAAGGGCTCTCCCTTTGACGAGTAAAATCGTCTGGCGTTAGACAGAGTAAAATCTATAAGTCACTAGTGGGCATTACAGGGTTAAAGAAACAATGACCACTGAGCTAAGGACTTTGACACCAGCAAAATTTTTGAGTTGTTGCGTGGTGAACGACCGTTTTCAATTTTTGTGTGAAACAGCGCGGAACTTGCACCAAGGGCTCATAAGCTGATCCTATGTTTGAAAATGTGTATTGTTAGTCGCAAACAACCTGAAAATTTTATTATCTAACTATTTTTTTATACATTTATACAGGCATGTATATATAGATTTGAACTTAAAAAAAGTGTTGACAAGCTACTGGCTGTAGGCTGGAAACTTATAGACATGCATGCCCTTGCCGACAAAGCTAACTAGACTAACACAGCGTAATCCTCCTGAAAGATAACAAGAAAAAATACGTATTCACTATTAAATCTCTGTCAGAGAAACATCGATAAATATCGATGTCTTAAAACTGACTAGGCCAACATAGAATTAGCTGTTATGGCCAGAGTTAGTGAAAGATTACATTTTGACATTTAATAATCATTCACTGGGTTGGACGTCAAACAATGCTTCATTTACCGTGCTCCAACAGAATTAAAAATAAACTATTTGCTTGGTATAACAAGCTTAAAACGTACTTTTTTTTGTCTAATCAGGGAATGCAATTTTGGTTTATCAATATACCAGCAAATATTCCTTGCCTATATCGGTGAGATTTATTTCTCAACGAAAACTGAAAATGACTGATCTAACAACCCTTTCAGTAATATCCAGTATAATTAAGTTGCTAACCAGGCATCGACAGGCAGGTGACGATAATAAAGGAAACCTTGAACAAGGGTATATTGTCTGGCGGACAGACAAAAAAAAAAAAAAAAAAATCACCAGAATGCTATAAAGAGGGTCATACATGGGTATTATCATGATGCATGATTAGCTGATTTTTCTTATCCGTGAAACGTGAATTTAGGAAATTATTCTTCGTGACTCGTGACCTGAATGTTTTGCGTGACCCGTGAAGAACTTGGATTATTTACCGATATTCGTGATTATACGACCCTGTTCTAAGTGATTTTGAGACGGAAGTCTTCCGAATGGTTAGAGTTTTGTATCGAGAGTAATTTAGGTATGTGATTTGCAATATGGAGCCTTGAATTAGCCATTGCGAATTTGCTTTCTTCAAACACTCTTTCTGGCGTAAGAACACGTTCTTTAAAAGTGTAAGTAGATACTTGCCTATTTTCGTGATTCGGCGAAACGAAATTTTTTATCCGTGGTCCGTGATCCTCTATTTTTTTCGTTTTTGAGTCGTGCCAGAGATCCTCCCTGTACGACGCTCTATAAATTATATAACAACCTCTTTGATCGCTGAATTTCCGAAAACAAAAACTTGGTTAATCGCGTTATGTTCATTTTATTGTGTCCTTTTGTCGAGTGAGTAATGATGACATTACTAAGTGACCCTGTGTTATCAGACCTTCAAGTCCAGAAATAAATGAATATGAAATTGATTAAAGCCTTTAAGTTGTGTCGGTTTTTTAAGCGGTTGTTCAAAGTGGACTGATTCAAAAACACTTTGAATTCTTAGGCATAAAATTTAGCTTTCGGCGCAAAACAAGCCAATTCAGGCAGCTTAAGAGAGAAACCAGTGAGTGATACTTATAATTCTTTTAATACAAATGTAAATCATCCGAGGATTATGATGTCCTTCAGTTAAGCCACTAGGTTTGTCTTAAATTGCTTTCGTTCTTACAATATTTTAACGCAGGCGAAATTTCTTTTTGTTTGCCTGCGGAGCAATTCAGCAAATCTGATCGACATCACTTCTAAGAATAAAACGCAAACAGCGGTTACAAACATTTGCTTGAACTGCATAACTTTTATAAACTTAACGTTTCGTATGTTACAACATACATCATCAGAAGTGATTATTTTTCGGTTACAGATAAATTTAAATTCAAAAAATACAACTAACTGTACGGACTGGGAACTAACAAAATTGATTGACATAAAACGACAAGAATATGCTAATAATAGAGATAAAGTTTCTCACTGCCAACGTTTTCATTTAAGGTTGGCTTTAAATGAAAACGTTGGCAGTGAGAAACTTTATCTCTATTATTAGCATATTCTTGTCGTTTTATGTCAATCAATTTTGTTAGTTCCCAGTCCGTACAATTAGTTGTATTTTTTGAATTTAAATTTATCTGTAACCGAAAAATAATCACTTCTGATGATGTATGTTGTAACATACGAAACGTTAAGTTTATAAAAGTTATGCAGTTCAAGCAAATGTTTGTAAGCGCTGTTTGCGTTTTACTCTTATTGAAACTAAAATGGCCCAAGTCAAAGAATTTTTATGAGACCATCACTTCTAAGGCCTTAATCTTTGCTTTTTTATGTAAGGGCATTCTTTTTAGCGTCGCTTAGCTTAATTTCGGAATAATTATTAATAATTAATTACTTGAAATGAGGCTACAAGTCTTTTCATGGTAGAAAATAACTAATAAACAAAACAGTGAGGAATACGTTCTCGTTTGATCTTTCCAACCCTTTAATGACTTGTGCTGTAAAAACATTATATTTCTTCTATCGCTTGTTCTTGTTATTTTAACAAGATAAGGTTTGTTTGCTGCATACAGTGAGGTGATTCTAGGTTCCGGGCTCATAGAAACTATGTTATTAAGTATATATTTCACCGAACTAAAATATGACATGGGGGATTACAGCATGCAAGCAGGCTATTATCTCAAGAACATGAAAAAAATTGGGAAAACTTAAGCACTAAATAGATTAAAACATGCAAAGAGCGGATTAGAGGTTAACAGGGAGATTAACGCCCACATATTTGTTTACGGCGATTCGACGTAAGGGTGAAATTGTTTCTGAGAGAGAATCACCCAGCAAAGAACTTCACAATGAAACTGATCGTTCGAAAGGCAGATGTTTACAAACTGTGTTTCTATAGCAGATGTATATACCATAGACTCTCATCACATCACGAACTGTCGTGTAAATGAGAAAGTCCCTTGTTAAAATAAAGCGTTTAAGCCGTCACATAGTGTCACGAAGTGGTAACAATCTCATAGAACAATAACATGTGTGTTTTTTAATAGATGATACATCTGATACCAAACAAACAAAAGCCGCTAATAAAACGTAACAAAGTCTATTATCAGTATTCTCCAAGCCACACACCAAGATGTAATGGATTAACAAGAGTCTCTTGAGATATCTTTTTGGATTATTACGACTTAATGTATTTGATATACTTAAGCAGGAACTGCAAAGTCAGGCTTTGATTGTTTTTTGTGTGAGTTTTTGCGCTCTACTGCCGAATAATACCAAAAGTGTTTCCTCTCCCTTTTCAGATGTGAAACCTTTCGAGAGCAAAAAGTTACAATTTGTTTGCTTATTTCGATTGCATGAATCGATTAAGATAACCATTATGGCAATCACAGATTCTGTTCGATTGTTTTCTGTAAATAGCCTCCCAACTCGAATATTTTTGTCAGTCTGAGCTGGCACTTGGTCAATACACCTGGGTGAAGAGAGGCACTGTGAGAGTAGAATGTCTTGCACATAACACAAAAAAGAAACTCCAGCCAGCCAGCTTGAACTCCGACCAATCTATTCGGAGTCCACCGATCCGAGGTTAACGAACGTATAGTTGTCACTTTGAGAAGCTGCTGTTATGTTATGTTATACAAAGTTTAGACACAATTTTCACGTAATATTAGAAAAACATGGATCCGGCATCATTGTTTGCTTTAGAGCCCAAGCCTCTCTGTCACGAGCTCAATGGAAAAAAAAATTAAAACAATTGAAAAAGTGTCCAGTAAAAATCACATCATAGAAAAATTGAAAATCGTGAAATTGGAAATCCAGGGCTTTCACTGATCATGATAACAGGAGCAGATAGTGCGAGGAAAGTGCAAGTATCTGTTTCTCATAAAGGTACTAAAACGTATAATCTATTTTGCATGGAAACTAAACATGAATGGCGAGTATGTCGTGATCATCATCATCATCATCATCATCATCATCATCATCATCATCATCATCATCATTATCATCATTTCTCCTTACTCTGCAAGATGTCATGATTGGCATTATTTATGCAAATTACCCTTTACTGAACTACTTGATACTGGTCGCTAAATTATATATATGGGACTGCAGAAGGAATCTGACCCCTCCTATTATAAATGTCTTTAAACTTAAGGTAAAAATTAAGTATGAAACGGAAAAATTTATATGTGTTAATACTAATAACATGGACAAATTTAATAAGAAGTGGGATTTGTGCATGGGCTTCGTATCTTAATTTCCATTCTGTTATCATCTGTGTGCGTATACTATGTTTTTGAACTGTATTAACTGCAATGTAACATTTGGGTAGTATGTAGCTATATAGGCATCAGACGTATTGTAATGTAGTGTAAGTTAATGTAGTACTGTAAGTAGAGTAAGTAGTAATTGTAATTAATGTTTGCATATGTATTGTAAATATTATAAGTAAATGGCAATAATAATAAAAAAATAAAAATAAAAAAATTATCATCATTTCTGTTGTTTAACCATATGAGGGTCAGTGAGGAAGTTTAACTTAACAACGTGATCATAGAGCAGTATGAAAAATGACTTCAGTCTAACAACGAAACACTTATGCTTCATTGAACATGATAGCATCTTCAGTTGTACAGTGCGCATGCGCTGTGATAAGTTGCTGGTCATGTCACAGGTAACCCGAGCTTGCATATGAACGTTCGTTCGTTTATCATGCTGCAGTATTGAAGTTACACAACAAGCAAAATTTTAGGACTTGTATGGCAAAAACGGTTCTTATCTTTAACCTAAAAAAAGGGCTATAAATAAAAAGAACTACTTTTATTGCTGACCACGTCAAGGCCACTGGACATAACATCAAGTGGGATCATTTTGATATTTTAGCGAAGGGCAAAACAGACTATCATTGTAAGATAAAAGAGACGTTATTTATTCAAGAACTTCAACCAGCTTTCAACGTCAACGTCGGAAGTGAAAAGCTGATGCTTTATTAATCTGTTATTTTATATATATATATTTTATATTTTACTGTTAAGTATTTGCTTAATCTAGGTTCCAGTCCCCTCACCCGCTTTGTTATATATAAATAGCTATTTTAAATTTCAACGGTTACTTTTGAAAATGTATGTAGAGTACATACGAAACGTCAAGTCAAAATGAACAAGTTCAATATGTTTATCACTGCTGTTTGTGTCTTATTTTTGATCAAATTACGATGGCCTAAGAACAAAAGTAACTACTTTTTAGCTCCATTGCATTGTCCTCTCTCTTTATAGTGAGGCTTGAAACCACCTAAATTGCCTTGTATCGGCTTAGACACACACACCTGAAGCGAGGTAGGTTTATATTTAGTCATACTTCGTATTTTTAGGCTTAAAAAAATTTGACAGTTTTTCCCATTCAAATCCTCATATTTCGACTGTTACGTAATTACCTAAGTACATTTGTGAGCCTG
>JAHPZR010003349.1:35000-37500 GCA_019787425.1 Platygyra sinensis | reverse complement strand
AGAGAAGTATATGTTAGGTTTCATGACTTATATATAACTACCAAAACGTAGATAACATTGGAAAATTCCCGTAAGTTCAGTTTGCGTGACCATTTTGCCTAGGTGACCTAACCCCTGACCCAAATTGGGTAACCAATAAATTTGACCACTTAGGTTAAGCCCTTTTCAGCTTTTTGCTCACTTCTTCAAAATCTTATTAAAAATCGTTGGTGCCTTATGGAAGAAACCGCTTGGGAAAGTATACTGGAAACACGACTGCGAATTCCCCTAAGAAAAGCAATTTGAATGGGCCGCAAGTGGTCGAAGTTAACAGCAGTCAAAACATAGTTGCACATAACCGAACGTGCAAATGACTACAATAGCACCTTACGGCACTATGAAAGCAAATAAATCATCGGCCCATTTTAGTGTAAAAAATATGTGCCAGTGGTCGACTCCGTGAAACATGCAGAGCGTAGATAGCCACGAGATTACATCAAGTTTATCAAATTTGTACATGTGTAAATGTCGCGGCAAATAATTTTCTCTCGATACAGAAGCATGCGTACTCTTTAACAAGAAGTACCTCCGACTTTATTGTGACTGTTTACGTTACATCTGACAAGAAAACCTTCGAATTCCAAAGAGCGAGTATCAAATTACTGTGAAATCGCAAATGTATTTAAGTTCTACACATGCACTCATGTAACACATATCCAATGCGCGAGAAGCCTCCTGGTAACGCACAAAGTGTACAATACATGAGTGTGACGATTCAATGATTATTTCAGCTCGCTGCGTACCTGTCGATCGTAACGCTGTTCTACCCGACCATTCTTGCACTTCCTAGAAGGGTTAAGTCAACTAACATGTAATAATCGCAGTCTAATAACCTAAACGAGGGGTCACTTATTCGGGTCTCAAACACGTCTCAGTAGAGCTAATTCTCACCCCAATAAAAAAGGACCAATGACAACAGTTACGGAGGAAATTTTAAAATCGCGCGATTGTGCTCTTTTTGTTCATTGCTTTCTTTTTTTAGGAGTTACATTAAGTTATCCATTTACTTCATTAACTGTGTGTCTTTTTAAATCTTATCGTACGTATATTTTGAGTTTCTTTTGTTCAATTACCCTCTTGGTCCTAATTGACTAATTAACAAAGCAGAAACTCCTAAACCACCTAAATGCCAAAATTGCTGATTACAATTTACTTATCTCAATAAAATATTATCTATTATGCCATCTGTTCAGCCATTACAGCCCTAGGTATTAAAAACAAGCAAACGAAGTAACCGATCAGAATTAAGATGGGTTACTGGCAGATGTGGCACGAGCACTGGGAAACAGCTTCAAGCAACGCAAGGTATGGTGCTTTTCGTCGAACGGCAGGCACAGGAAAATTCAGCTCCAAGTTCTGGCATATACTCTCTTCATGCGTCTTATATACTCTGCAGTATGCCAAGCTTTAGCTTCTTCAACGTGTCGTTCTTCACCATGGTACAGATATCGGACTGATCGAACACTATTGGTGCTGAAGAGAGATGGTTTGTAGGGCCAAATTCCTTGCCATCGTGAGGTTGATTTCCTCTTCGCTGGCCTAAACATCGCAATCATCCGGTAGTTGTTTCTGAACCTTAGCAGCAAGGCGGGAGAAGTAGGAGGAGATCTGCTGTGGGCTCAGGAACTCGGCAACGTTGAAAAGTCGAGCACCGTCAGGTCCTTGAGCAAGTCTCATCTCTCTTGCAACCACTTCCCCGTCTACTTTTCTACCTGAAGTTTGGCCAATATTGAATTTGACATCAAGGTATGCCATCTGCTTCTCGCTAAACCTGTAGGCCTTCTTGGTTGACTTGACAGCCCAGCCTTCTTTATTACAGCAATCAGCTTGACGTTCACTTCCTGGAACTGGTTGTAGATCTGGTATAGTTTCCACACCTTCTTCCAATGCAGATTGATATGCGATCAGTTGGCCATGTCTAGCAAAGATCTCTTCTCTAAAGACTTTGTACATTTTTCTGAGGACAGGTGTTTCTCTAAGGCAGAATACCTTTGAAAAACTCTCACGCACCCGTCTTGAGGGCAGGCAAATGCTGTTGTTTCATCACCCGCAATCTCTTCATGCGTCTCGTAGACTTCCGGTTTCTCTGTAGTCTCCGACTCCGTCTGCGTGGGCTGCTTTTTGCTGAGCGATTTAAAACCACCTGCGGAAAAAGTTGACTCCATGCAGCGATAACTACACTCTGAAAATAGAATGATGCTATGGTCATCAAAAAATTCTGTAAAGAAGACGCTGATTTTTCAAACGATTTTGCAAAGAAAATTCGGTACGATATAGACCATGGATGTAAAAAAAAATATTGCAATGTCAAATTGACTTAAGTTTCGTACATGTACGTGCAAGTGCTGTTTTCCTCCCCCTACTCGTGGCTGTTAATTTTTCTGCATCTCCAGCGAAATTCGCAAATCGGCTCGGTATCGAGGGCATATTGTTAATGCTTCGTGAAACATTTGTACAAAAG